>JAJSOF020000021.1:16291103-16361103 GCA_025594305.2 Periplaneta americana
ACCATAAACAGTAAGAATATTATATTGTAAAAAATGTTCCCTACAAGAGGTCCTACTGTCAACACCCGCTATGCATCTGACAATACGCTTTTGAGCAATAAATATATCATTCAGCATGGTTCCAGATCCCCAAAAACAAATACCGTATGAAAGCCTTGACTCGACGTGTGCGAAATAATAAGACATTAATACATCGTGATTTATTATCGTCCTCAAAATTCTGATTTGATAACAAATGCTATTGAGCTTAGAAATTAAACTTGTGCAACGGGGTCTCCAAGACAAACAATCATCAAATGTAACGCCCAAGAATTTAGTAGTTTCCCATTTACATAAGTATTGATCTTGAATAGAAATATTGATGTCCTTCAAATTTCTCTTTTGAGAATTGTGAAAGTAAATATATCCGGTCTTATTAACATTTAAGTGAAGCAGAGGCATTTGCAGATTTTCGAGATGGTTTTCATTTAGAGATATCTGTCCGTATAGTAACGGAGCAGTTAGCCTGTAACTTTGCCTCCGTGAGAGTTATTTAATGTGCCATATTAAGGGTTTTGTCTCTCCTAAAAATTCGTCCCTTATCAGCAAAGCTCGGAACTTGGAGACTTGTGTCTTTGAATTGGCTAAGCGAAAAATGTCAACAAACTCCGCTTTATCAGGTCTGCTATAAAAGTGGTGGCGGGAACCATATTGATAGTATTATCAGGTTGCGTATGGGCATAATGTATAATAAGAATAAACATTAAAATATATCAAATTTACTGTTCTGCTCTGTACATTTCATTACAGTGTATGACTACGTACATTCGAAGATTTTCGAACCCATAACTTCTTCGGCTATTGTTTGATTTGAAACGAGAAAAACGTATTTCCACGTCACATGAAGTGACGAATACTGTCACTGTTTTCTGTTCGGGGTTGCACGGCTGATCTCTTATGAGAAAGATAACTACATCTAATTTTTTCTCGAAAATAGTTTTCAAGTGCACTACAGGCCAGGTCCCTCTTCGACTTGATCCATGGCTATGGACAAATTTTCTACCAATTTAAGGGACTGCAATGTCTTTCTATGGGTGCCCGTTTCCAGCCTCTAGTTTGTGTGTGGTACAACGCAAAATATGAACTCTCCATTCGAAGAAAGTAATGCGAATTCCTCCACGAAATTCTGTACTTAAAATTTAAAAATATAAATTTCTATAATACCCATTCCTCAAACAGACCGTTTACCTGTAATTCTCTGAATGCCATTGGTTTCTTCCTCCGTCTTCCTGGCATTGGATGTGACCACTTTCTTAGCACATAAGACTATCCCTGAACACTTGCAGGGCGAGTTTTGTGTACGTTGTACCTGTAACCTTACTCATGCGCACGACACACAAGTCCCCAAGTTCCGAGCCTTGCTTATCAGTACAAAGGTCCAGATAGGCGTATGGTAGGCTAATCTCTAAGGGTCTTGCATAAGAATTAAAATAATTCTTAATGGAGTTTGTCTCAGAAGCAAGTGGTATCAGAGCGAAACCGGCTTGTTTGGAGAGGGTACGGAGGCAGGTGCGATACTTGGGGGTGGGGGGGGGGTCACGGCTGCGTTGTGGCTCCGTGTAGCCCCTCATATAAGCGCGGCGCCGTCGCCGGCGTCCGTCATTCTGCGCGTAGTGCTGGGAGCAGCCGCACAATCTAAAGTTGCCCTCTGACTCTTTGTTTCCGTCGCTATAGCGATCGTCACCTGTTGCAGCAACCCACTCAGCGGCTACCATCCTCGAGTACGGGCGCAAGGTAAGTACAGGATCCCCCCTTTCAAAGAATTTCCTATTTGCAGCAAGAATTTCGTCGCACATTGGCTTCGAAACACACCGTACATCAAAATACTTCAACAGAACCTGAAAAAATCTTGATTGCGGATACAGTATTGGCGAATTTATGAAAAGAAAAGCAGATATAGCGTTATTATACATAAGTGTAAAGCTATTTTTTATATTCGTATAAACATTATCGGTACGAAAATTAAGACTGCAGCAGAATTGACTGAAAAATTTGAATGCTCTCCTTCGATTTAATAGTAAATGCCGAAAGAAAATTGCGAATTGAAGTTTTAAGAATTTAAAGAAAGAAAAACTAGTTAGACATTACAGCCCATCAATGAAATAAAATTTAATAATATTAAAGTATTTCCGCTTTATATATTTATGGAAAGAAAAGCCGATATAGTATCACTTTCTGTCGGTATAAGAATGTTTTCTTATATTTGTTTTAACATTTTTGGCACAGAAATTAAGACAATATACGTTTACATTCGCAGAATTGATTGGCAATTTGAACGCTCTCCGTCGATATAAAAGTAAATATCGAAATAGATTCCTAATTAAAGTTTTTACGAGTTTATTTAAAGAAAAACTATTTAGACGTTACTTGCCATCAACATCAATGTAATAAAACTTAATAATATTTGTGAAGTTATATTTTGTAATAAAGTATTCCCGCTTTTATCAATTTATGGAAAGAAAAGTTAATATAGCGTTATTTTAAATCAGTGTAAAATTATTTTTTATATTCGTACAAATATTTTCGGTACGAAATTAAGATAATATGCGTAAGCTGCCATCATAAATATTTGAATATTCATAGGTAAACGTTGAAAAAAAGATTGTGAATTTGCATTTTTATGAAGTTATTTACAGAAAAATTATTTAGACTTTACCGCCTGTCAATGTAACAAAATTTTAATAATGTGGAGATATATTTTATATTAAAGTATTCCCATTTTTGTGAATTTATGTAAAGAAAAGCCGCTATAGCGTCCCTTTCAATCAGATTTTCTTATATTGGTATGGATATTTATGGCACAAGAAATAAGACAATATACGTATGATGGAATCAGAATTATTGACTACTCACCGTACATACATAGGTAAACATCGAAAAAATGCATATTTATTTTTATAGCTTTATTGAAATTAAAACTGGTTAGGTGTTACAGATCATCAGTGTAACACAATTTCAATAATAATCATGTAGATACGACCGTACACTTACAGTATATTAAAGAGAAACATATATTTACTCCTAAATTGACTCATAGTTAACCTGTAAAATTGAAGAGAATTTTATGTATTTACTCATTTATGGAATGAAAAGCTGATAGATATAATGCTACTGTTTGTCAGCGCGATAAGATTTTTATAAAACTGATATATTAATGCTAATAAAATTATCAAAGTATGCGTACATTAACTTCAGAATTGATTGAATTATTATTTATTAACAATAAACTTTACAAAACGTACTATGGATTTATAAAAAGATAAACAAAACTAAATTGCATAAGTTAGGTCAGATGCAACAGTGTTCATGAGTAGGATAGTTATATACAATAGAAGTAATTTAATACAGTTATATGAACACTTTTTTTTCATATAATTGTATTAAATTACTTCTATTGTATATAACTATAAACAAAACTGATTTAAAGTTACTATCTGTAAATATGGTAGAGTCTACAAAATGTAGTATAAATAAATTGCTTCTCTAAGTAAAGAAATATGATTATGTCTACTTCAAAATTAATTGAAGTCCAATTTCGTTCATAGTAAAGACAAACAATTTTAACTAAAAATATTATAGTTAAGATTTTGATAATTTATGAACGGAAAACCTAATTTGACGTTATTCTCTATTTAGTGCAACACAATAATTATTATAATATGGGCAACATCAGAATTGATTACAATAAAATTATAGACTCTCCCATAGAGAGACCAAAAAAAACTCGACAAAAGATGAGATATTTACGCTGTTATGTAGGCCTATTTACAGAAAGGAAAAAAAAAACGTTATGAGATTACGGTTTATCAAGGCAAAATGATTATTGTAATATTCGTGTAAATGTATTTGTTTATTTGTTGCTGAACGTAAGGCAATATGCTTATATTACCAGAATTCACTGCAAATGTAACATCTTGTGTAAAGAAACCGGAAAGGAAGTTACGATTTTCTGAATTTACGGAAATCAAACATGATTTTTGGTCGATATCAATTATAAACATTAATTTTATAATGTTAAATATAAACACTTCTACTACAGAAATACAAATTTAGTATACAGACATCATAGTTCTTTAGCTATTAAAATGTAATTTATCCGTAGGGAATTCTAAATAATTCGACGATAATCTTACTATGAATTTAAGGACAGGAAAGTCAATCTAGCGTTATAGTACATTAGTATAACAATTGGGATCATAGAAAGCATCTTCACAAAGAATTCAGTAATACGTCATTACGAAATTTCCGTTCAAGAAACTTTTCTTCTATCTCTGAATAATGTTTTATCCAGCAAAAATATTCTTCATACGTTACACAAAATTATGAATACATATACAACCATACCGCAAGAAATGAAAAATGTAGGACTGTGAAATTTACGCAGAACTCAAATACAAGGATGATTACGACCTTCCTTCCATTAGATATTATCACCAGTGGATTCGTATCCCACCGCTGCCACCATATTGTATTACTAAATAAACATGAGACATTGTAATTTTACAGACATTATATTTTATTTAAATTCAGGAATACTACTGATAAAATATTTAAATAATACAATAATCGTTTAACATAAATATCGATGAATATAATCGATAATGGATACAACAAAAAAGCTTTTCTTCTATCACTGAATAATGTTCTATGTAGTAAAAATGTTCTTCATACGTTACAAAGAATTACCAATACATATTCAACAACACCGTGAGGAGGATGAAAGGTAAGGCTGTGAAATTTACGCAAGCGTCAAGTAAGAGGATGATTACGGCTTTCCTTCCATTAGACATTGTCGTAAAACAAGACGCCTCCTTCTTCTACGCTCTGTGAATGGAATGAAAATCATAGTAAGATTTTACTCCCTGAAAGTTTTAAATCTGTTGACGAGGAATGTATTGTAAAGGAAAATGTTCTTTTACTTCACAAGACTTTATTTGTACCAGTATATAATAGAAACCAGAGTTGTCAAATTTATGTAAGCATTAGAAATTAAAAATTCGCCAATAATTCTCGTTCACTAGTTATTGACGTATAACAGGCAGATGCCGCTTCCAATTTTAACTCTGAAAAGGGCAGATATTAATAAAATATTTATTTCTAGCTGAAATAGTAAAATATGAATGCAAAATATTTATTAAACGAAATATTTAACAACTTCGGTCGGGGTGTAATTAACAAGGAAAAAGCTATATTTTTTTCCTACGTTGCAAAAGTGTTCAATGAAACTTACATTTTATACTAACGTCCGGTTTTCACATATAGTTCAAATATTAACATTTTTTGCCCTTTATTAGAGGTGAACGAGTTTTGGGATCGAAAAGAAAATTTATTTATTGCATTAATGTTCCGACAGTTTTATGTTTTAAAAGAAATCTGTGTCTTAAGCTAAATATTACATTAATTATACCACTGAAGTTGTCTCTATTAGTTCTGTAAGATCTATGTGCAAGAATTTCGTGATAAACAGGCATGCAATTTAGAAACTAAAAAAGATTTTAGGCTTATGTTGTCGAAGATGATTTTAGATCAACATGTTACATTTTGGTGCGATATTTGAAAGTCTAATAAGTATTAGGATGAAAGCGACAATTTTATCGCTGTAACTGTGTTTGTTGCAAGTCATTAGCTTAAATATTTTTGGCACTTAAGTGAAAACATACGAAAAAATTTACCCACTTCATTTAATTAAGACTTATAAATTAATTACGCATAAATGATGTGCCAGGATTTCGTGGCGAATTAAAAACGCATTTCATAATTGTTTTCAAGGGAAAATTATGCTGTTTGTACACATGGGATTTTTGTTTTACGGGGACTCGGTAGGGAAACAAACGACGAACGGTAGGCTATCTATGTACAAAAGAAAGTACAATTTATTTATTTATCGAAATAAAGAATAGTGTTGTGGATTTCGGGGTTTTTATAGTCTAATATGGAGCTAAACATTAATGAATTATTTATTTTATTCGTAACCTTAGGAAATTAATCCCAATATCCAGGCCACAACAATATAGGAAAATATTGACCATTGACTTCCAGAGAAAGTCTATATCTTTAGGATGAATGGAAATTCCAAGCATAGGCCTATTTTAATGATCCTCTGTGTACATAGAATCATAGAAGAGGGGGCCTTGAGAATTATAATGATATTCATTTAGGTATTTAATTATTTAAAAATTCGTGGGCTAAATGTTATGAGCTGTTAGGCTTAAAGAAGAAGAGAATTTTAGACTTTCAACTTACAGATTGTATTAATGTTGTGAGAACTTCATATTTTTTATAAATAGGCCTATTTGAGCCTTAAATTGAGAACATCTATGCATTTTTTATTAATTATTTCATTGAAACTGTTTTCAAAAGAAAATTACTGTTGTTGAATAAGGGATAATGGAAGAATATGTCTTAAGAATTGGCAAAGTATTATTAGGAAACGATTTATTTTTTTCTGTTTCCCTCAATTAAGGACTGTCAAAGATATAAAGCATACTAAAGGAATGATATTAGTGTACAGGGAATTCGAAAGCATTGACGGGTACGAATACAATTAATATTTAGGTAATAATCATATATAAATGGGCTAAAATTATTTTGAGCTCGTAGGCTTGAAAAAGAAGAAAATTTTAGATTTTCAAATTACAAAATACATTAGTCTTGCGAGAACTTTTGTATGTTATATTGATATTTATATCTTAAGCCGATAAAATTCTGTGAATTTTACAGTAATTATTTCAATATAGCTGTCTGTGCTAGTTGTATACAAGAGTTCCTAATGAATTAACAGGATATTTAGGAACTATGTTTTCAAAGATGGTTGCAAATCGAGATTTTAAAATTTGGTGTTATACGGTTCGTATTTAAGCCTTCAATAGTTCATAGGAATGAAAGCGATAACATTATCAGTGTAACTAGTTATGTAGGTCATTAGTATAAATATTTTCTCTCTATACATGAAATATAGCCTATGCATAAATTCCCTCCAGTTAATTAAATTAAATTTTATAATTAATTGCATATAAATAATGTACCATGATTTCCTGGCAGATGAAGCACTCAACTGAAAACTATTTCAAGAGGTTGTAAATCTTTTACGTTAGACTATGAAAGAGGACGCCATGAGAATTGGGAGAAGATGGTGACAATGAATCTGTTTTGGTAATGACTTTATACAGGGCTCCTACAAAAGACCTTTCCGGTTTCGAACACATGTAATTTACGTTCTATGAATCTGATGTGCATAAAAATACCCATAGCACCAATGGAAAGAGAAACTAAAAAAGTTTAGTTCCATATCATAAAGATGTTCAATGTATCCCGGCATGCATCAAGCCTATAGTCAAGTTCCACGTAGGTACGCGGATTTTCCAACCTCCAGATTCTGAGGTTATGTCTGTTCACCTTACCAGAAAGATGAAAAAGTGGCTTCGTCAGAAAACACTACGGAACGAATAAATTCATCATCGTTTTCAATTAAAGTCCGCATACTTATGCACAAATTCCTTCGTAGCACTTTATCTTCTGGGTTTAGGGCTTGCAGCAACTGTAGTCGGTACGGATGAAATCACAACCGCTTGCGAAGAATCCTTCCTTAAAATCAGTGTACCATTTATGAATTGTAAGGTGAATCTGCACCAAACTTTAGTCGGTAATGCCGTTGTATATTAATAACCGACTAGTTCACATGAAAATCAAGCTTTTCTGTCCTCTGTAGCAGCCATATCGCCTCAACAATGGACAAATTTGTTTATATGCGCTATTATGAGGCAGTTTTACCAACTAGGAAAGCAGTGTTGCCACAACAAAACTTTTTTTGTTTCTCTTTCCATTGGTGCTATTTTCATGCACCTCAGATTCATATAACTTAAATTACATGTGTTCGAAACCGGAAAGGTCTTTTGTAGGAGCCCTGTATATCAGCGTGCTAAATTTTATGAGTTGTTAGGCTTAAAAAATTGAATTTAGGATTTTGAACTCCTGGATTATATTAGTGAATTACGTATATATTTTATATAGTTACTTGTACCTTAAACTGACAAATCAGTACATATATTTTACATTAATTATTACACCGAAGTTGTCTATATTAGTTGTGAAAGAACTAAGTACAGGAGTTTCCACATAAACTAAGCATGATATTTAGAAACTGAAGAAGAAATATTATTGCTGTTGTGTTTTCGAAGATGATTACAAATCAAGATGTTAATTTTTCTTGCGATAAATTTTGAGTGTTCATTTGTTCATAGTGATGAAAATGGTAACTTCACCTGTGTAAATATGTCTGAATGTCATTAGTGTTCTATATTTTCGTTAAGTAAGTGAAAATATATCAATAAAATTGACACATTTAATTTAATGAAGCATTATAAATCAATTACACATAAATAATGTAGCAGGATTTCGTGAAAAATGAAACACGCAACTGAAAACTGTTCTCCAGAGGAAATCATGATTTTTTTACACGTAACCATTGCAGACGTAGGCCTTGGAAATTAGCAACTGAAGGGATGAGAATGTGACAGGCCAAAGCCACACTTTTTTTTTAAATGTTCTTTTGTGCGAATTCATTTCTTGCAGGCCTACATATGAAGAAGCTACGAGTAAAATATTATAAAAATTACTCAACAAATGACGTAACTATACGCTGAAGAAATTATGATACCGCATCTAATAGCATTGGACTCTAAACTTTCAAACGCTCTCCTGTAAAATTTTGTCTGTATAGCTTAGGACTATATCATTTTCATCCCTTCAATTATAGAGACTGTAAAGATGGTGACTGAGAATCAAAAGGATTGATGGAAGTCATGAAACCGAAAATTATAATGATAATCTAAGTATGCATTTATAGATTTATTAGATACTTAGGTTTTATTGTTGTTACGTTCAAGAAAAAGAATTTTGGATTTTCAACTTATAGATTTTTTGGGATAATTAAATTTAAAGTTTTGGTTACACATAACTCGTACATTAACACAACTTCTACCCATTATATAAAAGTATAGTCTTATAATTAAGATAATATGATACAATTTTCATGAAACCATACATTTTTAGTGCGAAAATAAAAAACGGTAAAATTTGTCAAAATACGACTATTTTCAGTAGCGCATTTTCTTAACAAAAACCGCGAAGAAAAAATGAAGATAGCGAAAATTGGTTCATAATTTGGATCTAGTTTGAAATGGTACCTTAGCCAATTCAGCAACGCATTTTCTTTGTGGAGTAGTTTATAAAAATAGAGTCAATAATTGTAAACGTTTAACGTGCTTTTGAAGGGAATCAGGTGATCAGAATGGCTGGCGACTAGCCCCTTCACTTAAAACATTAAATAAGTGGGCAAGTCATTGTGCAAAGATGGTATATTTAGTTCAAAACAAACCTAATCCTCATAAACAAACAGTAAGGACTGAAGAAAAAAAAAAAGAAGCTGTAACAATAAATTCAGAACTACACTCACAAATGATTGCGAATATTCTCACTTCTAAATTACAAGATCAACTTCAATAATTGGAACATTTATGGTTCCAGCAAGATGAGGCAACTACTCATACCGCTAATCGTAGTATGCGGACTTTGCAGACATTCTTACCCGGAGGCATTCTCTTCCGAACTTGTAATAATCTATGACCTTCGCGTTCACCCGATTTTACATCTCCAGACTATTTTCTTATGGGGTGTTTGAAACAGAGGATGTTCTCATGTAGATTACACGATTTTCAAGAGCTTTAGAACAAGATTCGGGAATGAAACTGAACACATTGTTCAGGAGTTGTGTGTTCGTAACAAATTCAGCAGTAAATGGAAGAGTGTGATCTCAAAACTCGCTGAGTCAATTTGGCCATTTTTGTGATTTTGTGTTTCAGAAATACTTTGACAAACCTTGGGGGCATGTTCCTCACAACAAAACAAGAAAAAGAGTTCATATAAACGTATGTCCGAAAATCCTTAGTTTTTTAGTTATTAATGAAAGAACATAATGAAAGATGTGTTAGATATTGTCAGCTTGGTAGCAAGTATTGCAACTTTAATCAATTCAGAAACTTGGAAGCAAGAGGAGAACATTTTGAACATTCTTGAGTTTTGATGATTAAAGCTGCAACACTTGCTGCCAAGCTGACAATATCTAACAGATGTTTCATTATGTTCTTTCATTAATCACTAAAAAAATAAGGATTTTCGGACATATATTTATATGAACTTTTTTTCTTGTTTTGATGTGAGGAACATGCCCCAAAGTTTGTCAAAGTATTTCTGAAACACTCTGTATATGATTACGTTTGTGCCCTCTACCATATTTTAAGCATGTATTCTTCCAAAACAAGGGCAAATCTTGTCTAAAAGGTTGTGTTATCGTGCATGTCACTTAAAAACTCGCTCAGTAGATAAAATGATGGATGCAAAAACTAGACCAATCCTTTCATAAAAATAGACTGAACGCGTTTTGGGATGACACTCTTTGATTATAAGTGGAGGAGGTCACCTGATGGATGTGGTTTTTAGAAAATACCTTCATTTGTGTAAATGAACAAATTCCTAAAGTATAGTAAGTTATTAGGTTATTTTTCATCAATCCATAACATTTTATACTTCAAACATAGTTGTACTTAATGCTGAACGTGTAATTATTTTGTTAGAGAAGAAAACAACGTAACACAACTTGGAGTGATTTTTCCTGTACTCGAGTGCGGGACTCATAATATAATAATTATATGAGTTATTCCATTCAATCGTAGCTATTCGGGCACACAAGTGTTAGACGAGTTAATTCACGAGGGAAGTTGTTCAAATGTTTTATGTCCGTTTCCATGCGACAACGCCAATCCACTCGGACGGCTTTTCCTTCATCTACAGACTTTATACCAAACTTCACACTTGCGACACAACTGCTAATGTCAAGGCTTGAGCGTTATTAGCACTATGAACTATAGATGGCAAATTTCTATGCACCGTGTACGCCAAGTTACAACACAGAGAGGTACTTTGAAGGATTCTGGATACTTCAGCAAAGTTACAGCGAACGATTATATTAATTTCACAGTTTATCGTCGTAATCGTCATCGTCATCATCATCATCATCATCATTAAATGAAACAACTTCTGGATCTAATAATGTTTTTTGGAGGCATGGAGAGGTTTACATGGGAATTGACAGTCACATAAGAATGTAAACCTCTTTGTTCTCCGTCGATTCCCCTTCTTCTCCTTGTAATCCCTTTGTTATCTTCCTTTCATCATCATCATCATCATCATCATCATCATCAACATTTCACGGCTTAAGCCATTTAGGCTCGTTCCGGTCTCATAGATTTGAATTAAAAAGTTGTATCCATCTCTTCTTTGGCCTACCAACACTTCTTCTACCTGGTATCGGCCAGGTTTCATACTCTGAACATGCTCCTTCCAATTGTTCCTATATTGCTCTATTTTATCCATCAGTTTAAAAATATTTAATTCATTCCTGATATCTTCACTTTTTCTTTTATCCAAAAGTGTGCGACCGGCTACACTACGTAAAACCCTCATTTCAGCTGCTTCTATAGTTTTTTCTTCTATCTTGGTTAAAATCCAAAATTCACTACCATACAGCAATATAGGTACAGCCATAACTTTATAGAATTTTAGTTTGGTTTCTCTTCTAGTGTATTTCAGGGATCTCTTTATTGTGCCACATATAAAATTAAATTTACTAAGTTTATTAAAAAGATCTTCCTTCTTAAAATAGGAGATATTATAGCCTAGATAGTTAAAATTATTTACTTGCTCAATAGGTTTCCCATCCAAAATAATTTTTGCTCGTAAGGTATCTGGCCCTTTAAAAGCTAAAACTTTAGTTTTCTTTGTTGATATATTAAGATTATAATTTTTAAGAATATTACTTAGTTGAAATGTGGCCTTCTGTAAATCATTTTCTGAGCTAGAAATGAGAACCTGGTCGTCAGCAAAAAGTAACGTATCTAATATTTGTTCTTGTATTCTTTCTCTCTTGTTATTCTTGCATTACCTTTGTTATGTTTGCATTCTCCCTTGTTTTCCATGTATTCCCCTTGTTCTTCTTATACTCTCTCTGTTCTCTCTGTCTTTCCCATGTTCTCCTTGTTTCCCCTTCGTTCTCCTTCTGTTCTCCATGTTATCCTTGCATTTTCCTTGCTATCCTTGCTCTTATTATTCATGTTTCTAATTGGGGAGGTCATTCTGCCGGACCCTGTCGACTATATTCCTCTTGTGTGATCGCACCCTCAAGTACGTAAAGATATACAACATAATAAAGCTATACACCTTTTCATTTTTAATTGGTTATTTAACGATGCTAGGTTAAGGGTGTTTGAGAATAAAGTGCTTCGAAAAATATTTGGGGTTAAGAAGGATGAATTACACGATAATGGAGAACATTGCACAACGCAGAACTGCACGCATTGTATTCTTCACCTGACATAATTAGGAACATTAAATCCAGACGTTTGAGATGGGCAGGACTTGTAGCAGGTATGGGTGAATCCAGAAATGCATATAGATTGTTAGTTGGGAGGCCGGAGGGAAAAAGACCTTTGGGGAGGCCGAAACGTAGATGGAATGATAATATTAAAATGTATTTGAGGTAGGTGGGATATGATGGTAGAGACTGGATTAATTTTGCTCAGGATGGGGACCGATAGCGGGCTTATGTGAGAGCGGCAATGAACGTCCGGGTTCTCTGAAAGCCATAAGTATGTATATCGTCGTTGTTAATGCAATTACTCCTATTTGCAAAAAAGATAACAATTTTCAGTAGGAAGAAAAAACACATTTATTCATTCTATGGGAGTGGTACTTAGGAGACTGTGAATTCTTACATTTTCGAAAGAAAGAAATATAATTACTTATAGGAGATTTTATTATTTCCTGCATCACTACTTAAGTTAATAAAATATAGAGCAAAAATCTGAAAATCGATAAATATGTCACATAGGAGTTATTGCAGGAACAACGATGTAGCCTAGTATCTAATTAATTAAATTTTCAATCGCAGAGGTAATCCAGAGATCAAATTCAACGTGGGTGAGAAATGGCCCATTAATTTTGTCTGGATCTCTACATCAATAGGAGGTTTCCCTTTAGCCCTGTATATCTACGACACGGAACACAGAGCTGAACTTTCTTCCCGAAAGAAGCCTTGCTAAGGATTATGTCGTCCTTTAAAACCCGGGGTTTCAAACCATGAACTTACAATATGTTAGCTTACGTGGTAGCCACTATACTAGGGGCACAAGAAATAGGCGGGTATGGCGAACCCCTCATTCACTACCCCGACTCCTATGCCCCTCAGAACCTGATTGGTGTATGGTCCTGTCTCAAATAACTTACTCCTCCATTCAGACATTTTGCACTATAGGAAAACTTATAAGAATAAATAAAATTATAACGTGATTTCTAGAAATTACAAATACCTGACTTACTGAATATTGTTTTGTTTAGTGAATTGTCCGAACACAGGTCTGAAACTCGTGACAACAATAAGGCATCACCCATGAGGTAACTAAGCCAGGAGATAATGGGTTATCGTTGCCAGTTCTCTTTCCCCCTACATACATCGCATACACTAATCAGACTTTAGATGATATTATCATTTATAATATTTCGCAGTTAGCTATTTCACAAATGTAATAATAAATATTATGTAATGTAAACTTAATACGATAAATAAAATATTTAACATTACACACAAGTATATTGTTTTATGTGTTTTCAGAATATTGTATTGAAATAGTAAATAATAAATAGTTATCAATTTGTGAATCATGAGAAAATTAAAAATTGAAGTGCAAAAAATTAATATATTTTTGCTGTGTTTATAAAATGTACACGTTATTATAACATGAAAGAGTTTCGTAATAAAAAAAAATACTTATGTATTACAAGCACACTTAGAATGACTTAGCTTACCAGAACAAATAACAATAAGTATGACTAAAAAAATCGTTCTGCACAAATTTTCTGAACCGATCTTAGAGAAAAACCACACGCCTTGGCAGTAGCTATCTGCGTTGACGATAGGACACTTTTAATGTCCTCACAATCTTTTAAGTTTTTTAAAAAAACAGTGAGCTTGATAAATAACGCATAATGACTTCTGATATCAGGGCTTGACTGAGGCATGATAGCGATTACTTGGAGGTTGGTAGGCCTATTTTAAATTACTGTTTATTATTACATAATATATATTTTCGAACAAGCTATAACACAGTAGTATCACAGACGAGCACTTGTCAACAGCTAGCATTCGAACACAGCGACAGGAAGGTCTCTCTGCTCAGGTCATAAACCGCTAGAGAAAGTGTGGAGTGAGTAGTTTCCGCACAAGACCAAAAAGCCGCCTATTTCTTCTGCCTTTACTATAGTGTCGTGCAATGTTCGAACATGACAGGGGATATCAAGATACTACAAACTTCGCCCTACTCCATAGACATCCCAACAGTACGTGGAAGTGAAGTATGTAAACTGAAGTAACCGAGTCCATTGAAAACCGGCAAGAGGCCTTATGTCCGGTTCATATTTGCCGAGTCTTTATAGAATTGAAGCTACCTTTGCGTTTGTTCAATATTTCCCTTTCCTTACATAATAGATGTTCGGTGCCTTTCTTTTTAGTTCCTATTCTCCCTGCGCCTTTATGTCTTACCTACATAAGAATGTCTGGCACATATCTTGCGAAGTTACTCATAGTAATGACTAGGAGGCGGATGTTGATGAAAAGTCATCTTCTTATTTTTCACATTAGTACGATGCCTATTAATATACAAATCCTTTCTATGTTAATATCAACGTAAAAATTAATTTCTTATGTTGCATTTTTTTACGTTTTTGAACTAATAGGTCATTTTTACATTTTTTCGGCATTTTTGGTCATTTTTAATATTTTGAAGAATTTTTAGATCATTTTGAATGCATTTTACTTCCTTCTTTATATAGGCCTAATAAATCTTTTACTAAGCAAAAAGATGAGTAGTAGACCCTACTAGTAATTACCTACTGAATACGTGAATTTTATTTTAGAGGTTATTTTACGACGCTTTATAAACATCTTAGGTTATTTAGCGTTTGAATGAGATGAAGGTGATAATGTGAAATGAGTCCGGGGTCCAACACTGAAAGTTACCCAGCATTTGCTCATATTGGGTTGAGGGAAAACCCCGGAAAAAAACCTCAACCAGGTAACTTGTCCCGACCGGGAATCGAACCCGGGCCACCTGTTTTCGGGGCCAGACGCGCTGACAGTTACTCCACAGGTGTGGACTTGAATACGTGAATAACAGTGAAGTTTGAGTTCTGTAGTTTAAAGTCCATCCCTCATTTCACTGAAGGCTTCACCTCACACAACAGAAGTAATATAAAATGCTTGGCAACAGCTTAGTTTAAGTGAGGGCTTTGACCGCTACTGTTATTTTGTTGGTAGGAGGGTGTCTTTAGAATTTCGGTCTTACTAATAAAAACTCTATATACAGACGTTTAACTGTCTTATACTTATACAATGAGTAGCTCATTTATACGTCGTGTGTAAATTCCTTACTAATAATCACTACATATGCCGCGTATAACAGTACAACTGTTACACAGCTACGTCATAGTTTCGTCATTACTTCGTTACGAAAGATAATAAAATATCCGAGATTCTCTATTGCATCCGGTAGAGCGCTCTAGTGTGGCGAGTTAAGTATCGATAGTACAACTGGCTCTAATCGATTACCATACTATATTTTGGTCAAAGAGTACAAGCTACAGTAATATTATTCTAATTATTCTGTGCTCTTTGGTTTGTTCTTCTTTGCTTACTAGGCAACCATCATCATAAAATGACAGTCGATACGAACAGCTGTTAGAGGGACGGCCATTTTTTTCTCTATATACAACGCTTAAACAAGGGGTTTCGTGTATATAACTACAGCAAAGCAATTCCCATTGTATAGTTACAGGCTGTTTATACGTCCATAGCTTATTCACGGTTTATTAGTAAAGTTTTCTGTCTCAACTCTGCATAAGTCTAGTATAAAAACTATACACGGTTTCTTAGTAAGACTGTTTATGTTTGGAAGGGGGGAAACTTTCACAGTTTTCTGGACAATAGGACGTTTTGTCTCCAATATGGTTCGGAAGGGATGTACTACAGTAGATAGTGTTTTTAACACAAAGATTGCAAGAATGCATCCTAGGCCCACAATTTGTTTTGTCATTTACACTCCCCATCTGGAAAGTCTCATAATAAAAGTCAAGAGCGGAAGGAGGAGAAGACGGAGAATGAAGGCACTGACATGGACCATCCCTGATTGAAACACATTATAAACCCTCATTAAAATCTCTAATTTCCCCTTAAAACTTTCATTTTGTTGCATCTCTTTTCCTTCATCTTAGTCAAACTCCAGGAAGTTGCCTCCTCTCTCCGAGATTTGCAGGGCAGTCATTGAAACAAGGTGACTGATTTTTAAGAAGCTGTGGTGCGAGTAGAGTGAATAATATTTAAATGTCATTTTAATTTAATTTTATGTCATTTTTACATTATTTTAAGGATATTTTATTGATCATTTTAAGTAAATTTTTAGGTTATCAACATCCGTCCCCTAGTAATGAGTATAGCTAAGTTTTCTTGTTATTAATATGACTAAACATTCACAGAAATAAACGTATAAATAAATCAAACGAAAAGCAAATGTTCAAATTACCGATTAGTACGTGCAATGTTCAATTAGTATGAGAGAGGAAACCAAGACATTGCAAACTTCGTCTTATTCCATATGCAAAAACTAATCGCAAGATATGTGCTCAAATCCTTAAGCGGTTTAAAATAGTGTCCTGCAATGTTCGAACATGAGAGAGGCAACCAAGACATTACAAACTTCGTCTTATTTTATATGAAAAACTAATCGCAAGGTCTGTGCTAAAACATGAAGGAGTGGGAATGGAGGACAGCCAATATTTTTATAACAAAATAGAACAAACACGACAGGCCTTCTTCTGCAGAGCGAACTTCGGCGAATGTCGAACTTCGTCAAACTCGACTAACTTGAATCTAACATAGCTTGCAATACTTTCATCATCCGTATAGTCACACAAATATTGTTACCGAGCAACTGTGATTTATTTGAATATTATGTGAAGAATGTAATTACAGCTATTTTATTTCGGTAATTTGTATAGTGTCAACTGTCATGTATTTTAAAAACATAATGTTTAATCATATATTTGTAGTAAAAATTACCTGTCCTTACAACTAAATAAAACTTCGCAAGGTTTGTTCTAAAATCCTTACTCAACTAAAAGTATGAAGGGCTGGGAGAGGAGTGTAAAGGTGAGTACACACTTAGCGAACGAACAACGAACAACAAACGAATGCATTCGCTGATTGAAATCGGAACGTGTGTACGTCGCAGCAAAGGCAAACCGATCGTTTGGTTTGCCTTCGGAAGTGATCCGTCACTTGTCGGTACATCAAAGGAAGTTGGTATTCGTTGTGGACGGGATTTGCCACTAGCTTGTAGTTCGTAGCAGAACGTAGCGCTTAGTTCAATTTCACTAACAGTATGTCGAAAACTGGAGTGGACGGAAGACGCTGTTATAAATATTATGAATGCATATAGGGAGCAGGAAATTTTATGGAATCTCAAGCATCCTACTTACTACAAATAAAGTAAGAAAACATGATGTCTGGGAAGCTATTGGAAAGATGTTCAGCTGCAAGGTAGGCGGGTCAAACACGTGCAAAATTCCAGTTCCTCAATTACAGCTGTACATACTTGTAGAACAATCCTGGTAATCAGCTGTTGCGACACATTGAATAAATACATTAAACTTGTATAGGAATCTCCTGTAGCAAGATATCAAAGTGTTAATGCTAGCCTTTCCTGAATAGATATTGCTTCTCGACAGCCTGTGTCTTTCTTGGAAATTTTTGGCCCTATTTTGCAAAGTAATATTTCGAAGTATGTTTCTGAAATGCGACAGAAGTTGTGAAACTGTCCCGATTCCATTCGACGTGAATCATGAAGCAAGTCAGTGCCTCTATATTGATTAGGCTACGACTTTCGTAGAATGGCGTCTGCCACCATCGCCTTTTGTTTTTTAACTTTCTTTTTGTTAAGGGAACCAGGTAGTGATTGGGGGTCAAAAATCCGATTATTTGTTTTGCGTTTAAAAAAAATAAAAACTTCCTGTTTAAAACAATATAAATTTTGTGGGAGGTATTTCTGCAGATAAGCCATTCAAACGGCCTCCTTATCTTTTTTTTTAATGGAGTTTTCCGTAAGTTTAAATTTTTCAAACTTAAGTGCATTTTTTTCTGAAACTACTGAATCAGTTTATATGAAGTTTTTACAGTGTTTTCTGCAGCCTGTATTATACATAGTAGACCTACGGGTTTAAGAATATCACACACATAACACGAGAAAAAAAATATATATGCATTAAAAAATTGCAAAAAATGTTAAGCAAAGTTCAATATTTTTTCTGTTTCACTAGAAGTGAAATATTTAACTAAATTTTGCTTTAGAATTTACAATATACATTACTTGATAACTTAAAAATATACAAGCTATATGAGTGAAAAATGTAACAAGTAATGTGCACCTGAAGAATTAGGTACACTTATCAAAGTGGGAAAACAGGTTATCAGTTAGGGCCTTTCTTTTGCACTTGGATTTGAAACTAATTAGTTGTCTTATATACCAATGAATTCAGAATGATTGATTGTATAAGCCTGGAAATTTTTATTCCACTCTGAATACTAAAAGCCTAGAAATATTGAACTAAACGTTTGTACTGAAATTTTTTAATAGCACAGACATCACTACCCACTCCCCTTAAACTGCCTATAATAACAACGGCTGCACTTGCTATAATTATATTTTCGTCTGCCTTTATTGCGGATAATGAGCGAACGTGAATGTTTTCTGACCATTTGCTGATGATTTGTACATTGTTCCAAACAGCGAACGAACAACGAAGTTTTGCTTCATCATTCGTTCGTTGTTCGTTCGCCAAGTGTGTACCCACCTTAAGAGAGACCAGCGAACTTCAAGGGCGCAGATCATACAAGGGGAAAGACCGAGCGAGCGAGACAGATCCGCTTCTTCGAAGGAGACTTCGGTTCTTGTCACGCTCAAAGAGTTTGTAATATATAACTAGAGACACCAACGGCGCTAGTTTCGCGTACAAAATTGAACCGCTGTTCGGCCGCCATTAAAGGGAGTTGATGCTTCGCCGGGAGTGCGAGCATTTCATGCTTATTGAGGAGTACGAATAAATATAAGTACACTTGAAGGGAAATAATAAGAAAATGGTGAAATACTGCGCCGCAAATATTTGTTCGAACATAGCTACTATTGCAGGATGCTCAGGAAAGCATGCATGTCTTAATATTTGGAAGAATGTTCCAAATGCAGTTCCTCCTTTGAATGTGTTTACAAAAAGTCGGAATATTTCTTGGATAAAGTTTTTCCAGAAACACATTAATCAGGTTTATAAGGTTGGTTTCAACAATGTATGTAAGGGTTAGGTGCCATCATATTACAGTGGATTATAATAGCAGAGTGCATAAGAAAATCCTCAGACTATATCTGTCTAAAACAGTTTTGTTTCACAATAAATGAATTAATCATGTAAGTTCCGTATTGTACAGTATGTATTTCTAGTTTTTGGTGCTATTAAATGCAAAGAAATTAGTGAAAATATAGCTGATGGCCTAGCTAAACCTATTATTACCACTACTACTAGGTCTACTATGACCACTACTACTAGGCCTACTATTACCACTACTACTAGGTCTATTATTACCACTACTACTAACTAGGTCTCACTACTGCTAGGCCTACTAATACCACCAAAACTAGGCCTACTATTACCACTACTACTAGGCCTATTATTACCACTAATACTAGGTCTACTATTACCACTACTACTAGGCCTACTATTACCACAAAACTAGGCCTACTACTACCACTAATACTAGGCCTACTATTACCACTACTACTAGGTCTACTATTACCACTACTACTAGGTCTACTATTACCACTACTACTAGGTCTATTATTACCACTACTACTAACTAGGTCTCACTACTACTAGGCCTACTAATACCACCAAAACTAGGCCTACTATTACCACTATTACTAGGCCTATTATTACCACTACAACTAGGTCTACTATTACCACTACTACTATAAAATTTATTCTCATTATATTTTAAATCAGTTTCCAGAATTTTTATGATCTCATATTTCACCACTAAATATTTTCTAAGCACCATATAGGCTACCTTCCTCTTCCTTTGATGAAAGGACTGAAATATAGATCTTTATAAATATTACAGTAAATATCCATTATTATGTCCTTAAAACAATACTAGTAATACTGAAAATTACTGTTGACATTGCCATTATTCAATGTTTCACATACTTATCCCGAGTGTATATGGGTGATTTAATTTATTTTTTAGAATATCGCCGAAGATGAACCATTATAATATTTTAATAAATATAGCGC
The DNA here is from genome assembly GCA_025594305.2 of Periplaneta americana. Classification (NCBI taxonomy): domain Eukaryota; kingdom Metazoa; phylum Arthropoda; class Insecta; order Blattodea; family Blattidae; genus Periplaneta; species Periplaneta americana. Next base: position 16,311,642 of record JAJSOF020000021.1, read on the forward strand.
TCCTCTGCTATTCATGTTTATTTCATCACGACTCATTCTTTGTAAAAGATGTTTAAAACAGTGTCTATCACCAGGCTACATCAATGTATTGTGGTACTGTTTTCGATTTTCGCGTCGCAAACACTCCCTTTAATGGGGGATGCTAGCCGATTCAATTTGTGACATTTTTCTTGCCTGCCACTCACGGGTATGTATCTCTAGTAAGTATTACAAACTCTTTGGTCACGCTCGACAAACTTGAACCGAACATAGAACTTGAAATGAACGACACTAGTAGCCACAACATCTCCGGCGCCTGGTCTCGAACTTTAAACATTACAGAATATTACATTGACAAGAAACTCTGTTGTTTCTTTGGCGAATACGTCTGGATGGTGCAGGAGACGGCCAATCCTGAAACTTTAGGATGTGTATTTGTTAGTATGTGTTCAGTTCTAAGCTAAATAGAGTTTAGGCTACAATCTCCATGCCTGCTGCAAATATAAAAAACTAGTGGCTTGTGCAGCAAATGCTGCAAACTAAGTTCATTAGACGTTCAAATAACAATTTTTCAGATTTATTTTCAATGAAAAATACCAGGCATTTTGAAAGTTATTTGCTTCCATTATAATGAAACATACTCCCTCTGAATGGTTTTTATGTCCAATAATTTTTCTTCAACCTATGTATCCTATGTCTCTTGAGTTTCAACGCGAAAACGCAAGTAACAATGAAAGAGGGATCAGTGGGTTTTTCATGTGGGAGTAAAGCAATAGCTATTTCAGGTTATTGCGGATTGTAAAAGTCAGGTTTGCTATGCTTTCGAACAATAGGCATAGCATCTTGGTATAGCTGCTGCATGTAGAGCTTGAAATGTAGAGGGTAAAATCATTTTATCCTGCTAAGAGATCTTGCTGAAATGATCGGGAGACTAAAATTTTGCAGGCCTCTTATTTTATCAGTAAGTTATACCGTCTTTCCTTAGGAACTGTAATTTTTGCACTCTCTCGAGCGAATACTGAAGAGAATGACGCAATCGAGAGTTCAGAATGACAAGGTTCTATCTAGTGTTTAGTAAATTTTACAGAAGAGGATTTTAAAAGTTTGATTGTTAATAAAATCAATGCAGATAAGTACCTTTTCAAACTAACTTTATCACGAACAATAATTGAGATATCAACATATAATTTATATGGTAGATAGCTGTGAAATAGCAGAATTCAATGCAACAAAAATCTCAGTTTTGCTAAAAATGTCAGATAGAACCTTGTCATTCTGAACCCTCGGCATATAAATATCTACACCACACCGCCATTAAGTATATGAAAAAGACCCAACCCCACTTGATTAATAACTATAAAAATATTTGATTTTTAATAACAATATTATTATCTTACGTAAGTTTTATATATATAATAGCCGCCACTCAGTAAATTATAGAAATGAAGATCTAATTTAACACATTCTCTATATCTACTTACGTAACCCCAAAACGTTTCACTTTCATATCATCAGTATAGCTTTAATATGTATAATTAATGAAAAATAGTCACATCATGGCATTAACTATAATGAAATTTCATTTCTAATGGTAATAATGTAATCAAACCACTTCAAGTTTTGTAGATTTCAATATCCAATACACAGCTGTACTCAGAAAATTTCATACCGCAGAATCAGACCTGTAAATTAGCGAGTCTTCAAGTTTCTAATAACCAATTGAATTTGAGCTCTAAATATGTCAGCAATCTTGCAGGTCATGGCCTTCGTGTAATAGCCTATTGTTTACTGTAGTGCGTGTTTTGTTTTATTCTGAAACCACGGCCGTGCTGAAAGCAATTAGTTTTCAAAACTGAAGAAAGATGGATTTTGGAAAATAGGAGAATAATATAGGAAAATTGATATTTCACTGAAAACTACTATTTTTCTGAAAAATTTTGGATGCCAAGCTTCAAAATGAGGGGTCACTCATTACAATCCGTTCAGCCGTTTTTCCGTAATTTCCATTACCAGTTCAAATTTTATATATATATATAGATACAAAGTACACTACAATTTTTTTTTACTCTGTTAGTGTGCACCGCGGATGAGTCAGATCTATGAAATACGTTTTTCGCCATTTCTTGTGCCTCTCCTATGTTGCCGTGTTCATTTAATTTAATGAACTCTCGTAACTGAATTTATGTTAGTAACAAAGAAAATTCAATTTTTAATGATGCGTTCGTCTTTATTAGGTACGCAAGTGTATTATATAACTTTCCCACACACACACAAAAAACGTTTTTAAAAATCACAATCCGAGGTTACGCAACCTCATGTAGTGTGCTGTTAGGAAAGAATCCGCAACATTCCATGTTTACATAATATTCATTAATCCAATTAGGTACGCAGTTACATTACGTATACGCCACATTTTTTTTTTAAATCCAGTACGTACATTGAATTCATTACGGAGTAAGGTCAATGTGTTTCTTTTTTGTCTGTTATTTTACGACGCTGTATCAACATCTCAGGTTATTTAGCGTCTGAATGAAGTGAAGGTGATAATGCCGGAGTCCAGCACCGAAAGTTACCCAGCATTTGCTCATAATAGGTTGAGGGAAAACCCCGGAAAAAACCTCAACCTAGTAACTTGTCCCGACTGGGATTCGATCCCGAGCCATCTGGTTTCACAGTAGACGCCCTAGCCGTTACTCCACAGGTACGAACAAGGTCAATGTGTTAAAGCAGTTTAAATTATTGTCAGCATTAAATATGATGAGATATGTTTAAATTTCTCTTGCATATCATATAGCAATCGAAAGGAAAATATATCTATCAAGATTAATAACAGCAAGGATGATACTTATAAGAAGAACAGTTGCATACTCTTTCTTAGCTTAAAACGCGATAAAATATAAATGACGCCCTCTCTTAATAAAAATGAATGCAACTGGAACGTTTCTGAAAGCCCACCGGAGGACGTTCCTGTGAAAAATGCAGGTGTCAGACATTAGCATGGTTTGATTCGAATATTCTTTCTCTTAACACTGCTAAAACTATAGTTATTCTCTTTTTATTAACTAGTAAATCTTATAAATTGTCTAATTCTCCCCTAAACATTAAACTACAAAATGTTGGTTGTTCCGTAATTTTCTGCAATTTTCCAATATTATAAATTAATATTCAGAGGTTAAATTTTTAGGAATCATTATTGATAAACATCTGAAGTGGGGTAAACAAATCAACTACCTTTGTAACAAATTACGTAGAATTATATATTATATTGTTCAGTTACGAAATTACTTACCGATAGATGTACTACGTACAGTTTACCTTGCCTTATTTCAGTCTATAATCCAATATGGAACATTAGGATGGGGTAGTACTTATAAAACTAACCTTAATCCATTAGATTTAGTACAGAGAAGAAAAATTAAAATATGTCTAAAAACCATATTGATTATCCCCCCGAAAAATTGTTTTTAAAATTTAAAGCCTTGAAAATACATCAAATTTATATCGATGCATTATTAAATTTTATACATAAATCGCAAATATTTCAGATCATACACTGACGAACATATATCCAAAGGCATGGATACAATACGTTAGTTTGAACCCAAGTGTTTAACGAGCACTTATTTTAACCATAGTACTAATATCGGCCCTAGAATATATAACAAATTAATAAAGAAATACCCACATCTATTTACCTCCAACAGTTTGAAATTTCAAAATTTAGGATATGTAAGCAATTTGTTATGAGTAATTATTAATTTTAGATGTTATTTTATTGTAATTTATGCATGTAAATTTATTATCGAATCCTCCCCTGAGGATGAGAACACTCTTTTTCAGGGGAGTGCTACAATTTCTTTATATTGTATTTTTCTGGCAATAAACAATAAGACAAAGTAAGGTGAAATATTGTTTAAATTAAATCATTGATGGACAGATATACACTATATGCATGCACTATCAAACACAGGAACAGAACAAATGTTTACTCGTAATGCACTCAGAACTGGTTCTCAGCCTAAGCGGTACCATAACACTTGAGGGTGGATTAAGGATGAGCGAGTTGTTTTTGTTGGTGCAAACAAAGTGAAATAAGACACGTATGCAAATAAGGAGCTTTAACAATTTAAACAATAAAATTATTTAGCAAATAAGCAACTTTAACAGTTTAAACAATGAAATTATTTAGCAAATAAGCAGCTTTAACAATTTAAACAATGAAATTATTTAGCAAATAAGCAGCTTTAACAATTTAAACAATGAAATTATTTAGCAAATAAGCAGCTTTAACAATTTAAACAATGAAATTATTTAGCAAATAAGCAGCTTTAACAATTTAAGCAATGAAATTATTTAGCTTTAACAATTTAAACAATGAAATTATTTAACAAACGTAGCTTTAACAATTTAAACAATGAAATTATTTAGCAAATAAGCAGCTTTAACAATTTAAACAATGCAAATAAGCAAATAAGCTTTAACAATTTAAACAATGAAATTATTTAGCAAATAAGAAGCTTTAACAATTTAAACAATGAAATTATTTATCAAATAAGGAGCTTTAACAATTTAAACAATGAAATTATTTAGCAAATAAGCAGCTTTAACAATTTAAACAATGAAAATTTATCAAATTATTTAGCAAATATAAGCAGCTTTAACAGTTTAAACAATGAAATTATTTAGCAAATAAGCAGCTTTAACAATTTAAACAATGAAATTATTTAGCAAATAATAACAGCTTTAGCACTTTAAACAATGAAATTATTTAGCTTTAACAATTTAAACAAATAAACAGCTTTAACAGTTTAAACAATGAAATTATTTAGCAAATAAGCAGTTTTAACAATTTAAGCAATGAAATTATTTAGCAAATAAGCAACTTTAACAGTTTAAACAATGAAATTATTTAGCAAATAAGCAGTTTAACAATTTAAGCAATGAAATTATTTAGCAAATAAGCAGCTTTAACAATTTAAACAATGAAATTATTTAACAAATATTTAGCAAATAAGCTTTAACAATTTAAACAATGAAATTATTTAGCAAATAAGCAGCTTTAACAATTTAAACAATGAAATTATTTAGCAAATAAGCAGCTTTAACAATTTAAACAATGAAATATTATTTAGCAAATAAGCTGCTTTAACAATTTAAACAATAAAATTATTTAGCAAATAAGCAGCTTTAACAATTTAAACAATGAAGTTATTATTTAGCAAATAAGCAGCTTTTTTAATTATTTTAATTTAAACTGGATATACAAATAAACAGAATAACAAAAACAAAGAAATGCTATTTTGAGAAGAAAAGAAAAAGAAATATTTTAGAAGACTTTTTACTAACCCTGTATATATAGTGTAAATTGCCGCCCACCTGGGAATGGAAAGCAAGGAACGGCGGTGTATGTTTTTATAATAGCAGTTCTTTGTACATTAATCTGAATCGCTCGGAAAAAATGGAGCTGCGGATCAAACTGATGCTTCAAACATGGATGTATAAAATATGAGTAATATTACAAATCACAACAGATTACCCCGTTCTTAGCAACGATAATTTGTTCATGTTACATTTCATGAAACTCATTATTACGTGGAATAGCGGTGCCCTCTGCAAATCCTGACAGTTTTAAGAAATAACATAACTTAGAGACTTATTTTTTACTGGCTCCTTTGTATATTCCGTTTACTTTAGGCCCACTACTAAACAATATACCGGAAAAGATGTACGGTTCTAATGCGTAAAAATAAGATATAATTTATATTATCTTTGATAACGAGTAAACACACAAGTCTATTCTTAAGTCTATATTCATTATTCAGTCAGGTTTCTACTGTCTATGAAACCTTTGTGTATTCATACAAATTTTAATTATTGCTTTTTTTTTTTTAATTTTGTGTGTGTACACTGAACGAATGTGTACATTCATTTACATTTGAATCCTCTACATTCAAAATCCCCTACAGACCACTTTTTTTTTTACAATTGAGTTATGCGAACCAATAGATTGCAGTGTGAGTTCTATTGATTTGCTTTTAGTTCCAAAATCAACTAAATTTCATGTAAAATGCTTGTTAAAAATCACTGTTAGTTTCAAAATCCTCTTTATCCGCCGTCAGTTACGTTCAATACCTTTTAATTTGTAAAAACAGATAAAGGCATTTTTAACCTATTAGATTTACTTTTTCTAACACATAATTTTTTTCCACCGCTGTGGAGTAACGGTTAGCCTTCTTGGCAGTGAAAAGAGCGGGCCTGGGTTCAAATTTCGGTCGGGTCAAGTTACCTGGTTGAGATTTTTCGGAGGTTTACCCTCAACCACTCGAAGCAGAATTGCTTCGGCGTTGGATCTCGGACTCATTTCGCCTTCTTTAGTACCATTCCATTAATCAGCTTAATAGTTACAGTTTGACCGGGATCTGCTCATAGGCGGCATCTGTCTGCGGGAGCTGCACATTTCCAGCGAAGCCGCAGGGACTTTAATAAGCGAACTGCGAGTGACCGAGGAACTGTAGCTCCCTTGGGTAGATGGCGCCTTGGAATTGACGGCGGCATGACGTTCTGGTTGAGGATGCAGCTGGTTCAGGAACATGAATTGCGAACAGATGCCATGGATCTAAGGAGGCCGCAAAATAACATCACAGGCAGGCGAAGGATCAAGTCTCCAGTCAGAAATGGATGCTGTAGCTGAATCGATACAATGCCACCATGCAGTGAATCATGCCCTTGAATAGCGATCCTAAGTGAACTTCAACAATCATTTCAACCTAAGGAGGTTGCACAACAAGCCTAAGGCTGTAGTGCTTGCCTGCGGGACCTCCTCCGAAAAAAAAGAAAACACGGAATTTTGTAATTTTGGACGGAATTGGGGCATGTGCAGAAAATAAATGTGTAATAAGAAACAATGTTATTATTATTAATTTCTTTTTTAAAATATTCATAGATTTTCTACAAAAGGCCATAAGACTCGGTTAATGCGAAGTTTTATATGATATTCTTATTGAATTTGGTATTCCAAAAACAACTAAATTTCATTAAAATGTGTCTCAGGGTTCAATACCTTTTAATTTGTAAAAACAGATAAACGTACAGCAGAGTTCGTATACGTCAATTTCTGTCAGATGCGTTTTCAATTCACAGACCTCAAAGTGGGATGACTAACCTTTCTCTTTAACTTTGCTTAGAGTATGCCAGTAGGAAAGTCCAGGATGACATGCCTTCTTTAAATTGTGGTTACATTCTTGTTACGGATGACGTGAATATGTTAGGAAAAATCCACAAACGATTAGGAATAACGAGGAACTTTTCCTGGAAGCAAGAAACGGAGATAGGTTTGTTGAAGGATGCCTGGTTCAGGAAAGACGAAGAATGGATTTTCATCGTGACGAGAATATTGTCGAAATGGAAATATAAAAATGCAGAAATTTATCCTTGAAGAGGTTAGAAGTTCAAATATCTTCCAACAGTAGCAAATATAAATGATATTCGGGAGGAACTTAAACACAGAATAAATATGGGAAACCGTTATTATTGGACGGTTGGGAGAAATTTTAAGCAATCCAGTCTGTTGTCAAAAAATCTGAAAGTTAGGATTTACTCAAAGTGGGCTAAACAGTCACATTACCGGTTGTTCTTTATGGCTGTCCACAGAAACTTGGACTCTCACTTTGAGTACAGTAACATAGTGTTAAGGGTTTTGAGAATAAGGCAAATTAGGAAAATAACTTTGGGGTAAAGGATTTGTTACAGGAGAATGGAAAATTGTTCCGGGCACAGAACTGCACGGTTGATTCCGGACCTGACCATTAGGAACATTGGTACTCGAGACGTTTGAGATGTTCAGGGCAGCTCAGTGGGGAAGCAGTTGCATATGAGTGTTAGAGTTGGGACGCCGAGAAAAAGACCTTTGGGGAGAGCGTTGGATAACGTTAAACCAAGGTGGGAGTTCGATGATAGAGAATGGGTTAATCTTGCTCAGGATAGGGACCAATGGCGGGCTTATTGAGGGCGGCAAAATCCCGGATTCCTTAAAAGCCAGTAAGTAAGAAATTATCAAATTAAGTAAAAGTAAGTAAGTAACTGTTAAGCGAAGTTATTATTAACATTATCTTATTTTAAAATTGAAGGCATTAAGACTATTTTATTTAGCGTACTACTGTCTATCAGTAATCTGGCAACCCTGTAGTAACAGTCACCGGGAACATAAATATTTATGTAATTTAAAATTCTCCTCCGCTCCATTCACCTAGTAACTTCAGGGAGCCAACTTTAGGACGAAAAGTTACTATATTTGTAATTATAAATTTGTAAAAGAGAATTCTTTGATGAAAAAATAATTTTGACAGCTCTTTAAATGTCAGGTCCCCTTATAGCCTTAATTAAAAAAAAATTAACATATTTGTAATCAGAATTGAACTAAATCCATTTGGGGTACGAAAATGTCATTGTAAAGAAGTGAAATAGCCAACAAAATTTTTTTTTGATAATTTTCATGATTTTCAGTGGAGTCTCCCATTAAGGAGAAAAATTCGTGAATATGCACACCATCATTAAACTCTGCGTCTAGAATTAAGCTACGTCCTTATTTACACATATTCCTTACGTTGCACAATTTCCGTATCGACAGAGAATCATTAGTGCCATCCACATCAGTGACGAAAATATATTTTGAACTTCCTACCCTTTTATCATCCTTTAATACACAACAAAAAATCAGGGAAATTCGAGAGAGCCATCCTATACTCTTATTATTCTAATGCTATTTTCATATTAATTGTATAAAAATCCTGTAATTTGTTCAAATTTATTATTTTCTGAAGCATTTTCTTATCTTTTGTTATTTAAGACTTCAAGGTCAGTGTTTTACGTCATATATTTCATTTGTATGACTTGTTGCTTTCCACAGCCTGTATTCTTTGTTGTCAAAGCATCGCTTTCATTACATTAATATAGGTTTCTCGAAGTCTCATAATATTTACTCAGACGTGTTTCTATATTAATGAAAGTCTGAAATATCGCTTATCATTGTTGTTGTTTTCGTAGAGCTTGTTATTTCTGTGTCATGTCTTTATAGCTTAAGTATCTCAGAGGATATGTTTGTTTAGAATTTTATTGTTCATAGAACTCTTGTCTTCACATTAAAAAGTGACTTCCACAAATTGACACTATTTCATTCCGTTTCATAGCAATTAAATTCCTTTACCATGTTGTGAATGATAATACTGTTTATAAAGGATTTGGCAAAAAGATCTCACGTTCTTTTGAAATGAGACAAATATATTTTAACGTAAAATAGCTTTTATTCTTTTGTCGAAAAGATACTATTACTGGGAATATTAATGAACGTTTCTGTAGAGGAAGTGTTACAAATATGGAATACCGTTTTGTTTTTTTTTTTTGTTTTTTTTTTTTTCATTTTGTAACTTACATGTTTTGAGTACTGAACGTACAGTATCGTCCTGTTTATTGCTGAATGTCCCTGTGAATGGTACACCGGACTTGGAAGTTCGTAAGATGTTGTAAAATGTTTGAAAAAATATTTTCCTCAAAATCTAACATATTTCCTTCATATAAATGAAGGTATAAATATGGAATACTATTAACAAATTACAATATTAACAAAATTGCAAAGTCAAAATTTAATTTATACAGATTTTAATGTATTAACTATTGAAGATATTTATAAATATAGTTTACTAACTTACTACCACAGAAATCAAATAAAACATAGCTAAATCTAATCGACATGAATATCGTACTCGAAGACAAAAGTCTACTTTCCCATTAGTTGAGCCTGAATGTCATACAAGTGCAGCTCTTAAACATGGTGCTAGTTTCGGCCCAAGACTTTATAATAAAATTACAAACCATTTTCCAAATTTTAAATATTTTAAAATTGAAGCTTTTAAAAAAGAAATCTGTAAAATTATCCATGATATATAATATTAACAAATATATTTTTTTTACCTTTTATTTCTGTCGACTATATTCATGTTTTTACTGAATATCACTAGCTTCTGTCGGATTTGTCAATTTACATTAAACGTGTATTTTTCTCTCTTTTTCTCTTTCTTCTTTATTCTTGCTCTTGGTGTTGTATTTATTGGTTTGAATTAAGTTACTTACTGTATTTAGTAAACTGTCCTTATAAATTTTATGTTATATTATTGACTAAGACCACACCGTACACGAGCCTGGCTCTTGCGGTAGTGGCTAGAAACATTTTTGGTTTATAAATTTAATTTGTACTCACTAGCTAGCTAGTTAAATAAATAAATAAAAAAATGACCTGTACTAAAAAAACACATACAACAAGCATTCAGCATTTTCCTTAGAAGGTGTTTTCCCAACCGCAATACTGAATCCAGATGAATCGTCTCTCACGTCTTTTCTCGAACTTGTTTCATGGCTTCTTACATTGCCTTTTCATTCCACTGTTTTCTAAGTTTGTTGAAAGGTGAGGTTTTCCCTCCTTTTACAGGTGCCAACACTAGTGACGAAATAGAAAATGAGGTATGAAGATGGAATACTAATAATACTAGTATTTCATATTTGTGACACACTGATGTTGTGATTCATAACCTCAAAACATCATAATTTAAAAACGAAATCAATTAAACACATATTGCTATAAATGTAGTTTATTTCTCTTTAAGATTATCATTAATATTTCTAACATTGAGGAATATCAATGTATATTCAAGAAAAGAACTTACCGCCAAAATTTTCACTTTCCTGGAAAACGCAATAATGATAAACGTTTCAACAGTTCAGATTCTAAATGCAAACCGTTGCTTACGAGATTACGTGAAATATTTCGTCACTACAAATGATGATGGTAAATCGTACTCTTTTCCTCGAATAACGCCAATGATTGTCTTAAGGCAAGAAAAACTATGAACTATACTAGTTTGATGATGATGATGATAATGCTGATGATGATGATATAAAATAATAATAATAATAATAATAATAATAATAATAATAATAATAATAATAATGTCTGACAGTAGAAGACATCGGTAGTTCACTTTCAGCAATTATAACAAATTACAGGAACGAAATCTGAAGGAAAAACACGGAACTGCCAAAAAACAAGACTTTCGGGAAACAAAATTATAAATTCCGCTGAAAAGTAAATGAACCAGATGAACAATGTTAATAAGTTTGGAAGAAAAAATTTTAATTGAACAAATTCAGATTTTCGGGAAACAAAATTATAAATTCCGCTGAAAATCTGAATACTGATATTTAGCAAGTCATCAATAAATCTCAAATAAGACTGTAATATGCTTGTTATGTTATAATCTTAGTACTCGATCAGTAATGCATAATTAATAAAAGAATTTTCACGATACACAACGCTTAGTAATGGAACTATTCATCATTTAATAGGACAGCGAGGCGAACCTAGCGGCAGAAATTGTCATGACGCTCACAGACCCACTCTCGATCGTCCTAAGCGCCAGCTTGTATATAATCTCGTAAGCAACGCTACAAACTAACACATTCCCGCGAAAGAGAGTAGCCAATCAGTGCGTAGTAATTTAGAAGGCTTCTGCTAGAATAAAACACGCCTCAGGTCGTATGTCACACTATTTCATATTTGTACCCTCCATTTTAATATTTGTAATGCTTCAACATTTATTTGGTGAAAATGATACTTTATATGCGTTTTTCTCTGTAAAATGGACCGTAAGTAATGATTATAATATGTATCCAATATTTAGGTGACATCGAGATATAAAAGCATAAAAACGACATAAATATCTTCCAGTAAAATGGATGTAGAAAGCAAAATTTCTATGAAAACCTCAGTTTCACAATTTTATTATTTGTCTCTATTATTTATTTACTGAGAAAAATCAATATTATTAGGAAGACATGATTGAAAGTCAACGCAATATCTACCCCAGAAAGTACTTGAAAGTTGTGGAACGTTTCTTGCAATAAAACTAGTAAAATTACTTCGGAATATGTATGACAAGACTTTCTTGTGTTAAATAACAAATAACACTCTACAAAAACGTCTCAACACACAAACAACACAAACAAACAAATACAACCACATAGGTGTATACAAACTCAAAATGTAACACTTGCAACAACTTCTACATAAGACAGATAGGCAGATCATTTCAAACACGTTACAAAGAACACACCACAGTCATAACAAAATTACAAAACACCTCCACATATTTAGAATACATCACAAATGCTAACCACACCTACAGAGACATCAACACAGACATGGAAATACTACACATCCAATCAAAAAGCCAGAAACTAAACACACTAGAACAATATGAAATATACAGACACACAAAAACACACCCCAATGAAATTCTCAACACACAACTCAATTTAAGAACACACACACTCTTTGACTCCACTTTACACCACACGAACACACCCTCACAGGAAATAAAACAAGAAGCGACAAGACCAGCAACGACCAGTTCTGAAGATGATCCAATGTTTCTCAATGTTTAATGGTTTTATATATATATATATATATATATATATATATATGTATATATATATATCACAGAATAAATATTTAAATTATCTCATTATTATTATTATTATTATTATCATCATCATCATCATCATCATCATCATCATCATCATCATCATCATCATCATCATCATCATCATCATCATCATCATCACTATTTCTTACCAATGTTTATTATTGTCTCACTAACATTACTTATCCAACTTTCATTATTTACTTTCATGTTGTTTTATGGTCTAGATATTAATGTAATAACTACGTAACCAATTGAACCAGTGAGTGGAAAAAGGGAATAACTACATTTTTTTGCTAAATTGAACTGAGATAGCCATTTTGTTCGTCAATGATAGACCTATTGGATGAGCTGAAAAGGGGAATATTACTAACATTCTTACCCACGTAAAATCTCATGTCTGTTCTGTGTGGAGTGGAAGAAGGAAATAAATTCTGTAGTAGTTCCCTTTTTCCACTCAATACTGTTCTATTACAGCTAATATTGGAAAATTTTTATAATAAACTAATAATGAGCTACAGAAAGTAACTGATACATGTAAACAAGGGGAAATGTTGTTGGGTTATTATTCGACTACATGCAGAACTTGTCACTTTCCTTTATTCGTGTACAGGAGATGTTTTATCTTCGCAAGCTTTGGATATACGTACATACAGTATTCTGTATTCATAATCTTTCTAACAACAATGCATTGAAACTGCCACAGATTAACCGAACAGTAAAGCAGGAAAAGTTAATTACCATAATTGCATAAAAACACCTTTTCCAAAGCTTCCTTAGTACCGTACCGTGTTACAAAATATCTGTAGATGCAGTAACTAAAGTTTGTGTCATTACTACAGTTATCTTTAAATAGTGATGAAAACGATTGACATATCTCAAAACGAATTGCACCACTGTTTTTCTCAGAAAATTTCAGATGATTTTGAGTACCTATATGACCCCCTTTCCATTTAAAATTTCAAAGTTGCATTCAAAATGGCGGCTTTTGAGATAACTGAGAGCTAGAATCAGATGTGTCACTGGTAAGCATTTGGTTTTACAAATACTGGTAACACCTATAACAATCGAAAATCAAGCATATGGAAGATATATATATAATATATATTTATATTTTCAAATGGTTCCAGACTTTTGATTCACACTGTATATTTTTTCCATAAAATTGTAAAAAGTCGTTATTAACCTGTTTAATCATCTATATACATTTTTAAAGAAGGTAAGAACTGGAAAGGCTAGGAAGTTAATAAATTATGTATGATTATTGAGTGGAAAAGGAAATAAGTTTTAAAATTTAAAACAATTGTATACAAATATTAACAAGGCATAGAGCAAATTTTGGTAATAATATATATATTACAAACAATAGTGAACATTTTACTGTTTAAATCAAACTTAACAGAAAAGCTGTAGAAAGTTTTTTTGTTTCTGAAAAGTTGGGTTCAACGTAGTTATTCCCTTTTCCACTCACTGATTCAATTGTATTCTATTAGAATTAGAATCTGGCTGGGCGGAAGAGAAGCCTACTGGCCTTAGCTCTGCCAGATTAAATAAATAAATTATTATTAAATTATTATTATTATTATTATTATTATTATTATTATTATTATTATTATTATTATTATTATTGTTATTATTATTAAAAGATCGAAACATGTAAACAAAGTAAGTTAGAATTTAACACAAGAAAGTCTTATCACACATTTTCCGAAGTGATACAGTGTTAAAAGTTGTGTAATCAAGATGTACAAGTAAAATTACTTAAATCAGGTTCACTGCATGAAGAGGTAATACTTAAATCGTTCTTTCCGTTGCATTACATGCATTTTCCAGATGTGAAACCTTGCAATCAAACTATTGTGAAGCGTTACAGAATAAACTGGGTGGAATTTCTCTGATGCGCATAACACAAGAGTCCTGCAAGCCATTGTTCCTCAACATGACAGGCACTATTTCCTCTATTTGGACATAATGCCAGTGCGAGTGGGCTTTTGTTGAGGTTCACAATTGAACAAAAGCTGTAGCATAATTTACTGGAAGTTACTCCGCAAGGAGATACGGAAACAACAGGGCAAATTGTAATATGTAGGTTAGTTTTGTCCTTTAAAGGAAATTTTAACTTAACCGCGTAAACTTGTACTACTACGGTCTTACTAATAAAAATTCTATATACAGACGTTTAACTGTCTTATACAATGAGTAGCTCGTTTATAAGTCGTGTGTAAATTCCTTACTAATAATCACTACGTACGTCGTGTATCAGTATGACATTATTTACACAGCTACGTCGAAGATCGTTTATTACATACCTGAAAGTTACTAAAGGCAATGAAATATCCATCTTGGTTTCTGTTTAATTGCAAAAATATCCGGTCCAGCAGATATAGGCTCTAGTGTCGTGAAAAATATCTTTTTACAACTGGCTCTAAATCGACTTAAAACAAACAGGTTATTTGGTCAAAGATTTACAAGCTACAGCAATATCATTTCTAACAATTCTATGATCTTTGGTTTGTTCTTAATGTTATGGGAATGCAATAAGTTTCAAGGTAACCATCATATTTATAAAATGACAGTCGATACGAACAGCTGAAATTGAAGGGCGGTTTCAAATTTATTTTTCGTTAAACTCTCTAAAAATACAACACTTAAACAAGAGGTAAAATGAATAACTACTGCAAAGCAATTCCCATTGTATAGTTACAGCCTGTTTATACATCCACTTAGCTTATTCATTCGGTTTATTAGTAACAATTTTCTGCAAAACCAACTCTGCATAAGTCTCGTATAAAAACATTCAGTTTATTAGTAACATAATAAATTATTTTACATCCACTGATCATATACATGATTGGGACACAAAACCATTCCGCAAAGTCTAAATTTAATTCAGTATTCCCAACCGAACACATAACAATTTCCCTCTTCTTACCGCTTAAGTGACATATTCATTTTACTGCTTTAGGCTTCTAACATATTATTTTTAGAGACGTTCAATATAGTAATGATTATAAATTGGAAACTTACCACTGCAATTTGACCTAAATTGCACTGTTAATTATTGTTTTTAAATATTTGCAAACATTAAGTAAACTCTACAACTCCACTAAAGTTACTGGATTCGCGATGCAAATAACATTAAAGAAGCCGTGAAAAAATCAACAAGATTCCAGATGCCGATGTTATTACTGCAATATGTTATATAAATAATATTGTTAAATATTAAAATGAAAAATAAATCATTACATAACCTTACCGTTTGTTTTAAGTTCGCATTTATAGACTGGGGAAAAAAAAAAGACAGACGTATATCACGGCTTGCTGGAGTATAGTAAACACAGAAAACATTTTAAAGCAACAATGTTGAAGATAGATATTTTTGTTTTACAAATTCGCCGTCATTGAACAGAAACCAAGATGGAGATTTCATTGCAACTAATTAGAAATTCCTCTTTCAGGTATGTAATAAACGATCTCCGCACAAAATAATGTACGATACACGAGCGGTATGTTTGTTTTCATGTTCTCGGAAATTAAAAAAAGCTCAACTACGTTTCGCTTTTTCAAACTTTTCCTCGAACATGAAAACTTCAACATACCGCTCTTGTAACGCATATTAGTATTTTGTACGATAGTGCGCACAGTTGCATTTTACCCATTTTTATTAGAGGCTAAAGTAAATCTTTATAACACTGGTGCTTAAAAAAGTTAGTAATCACTTTAGACACTGCTATTCATTTTACTCATTGGCAAAGAAAATGTAATATTCCATGTACGAACTTCATTCAATAAGAAATTAATGCCTTACACGTAATACAAATAAGTAACCAATTTAATATTCATATCTATATTTTAGCCCTTATTATTCTGAAGTTGCATGTAGTACCAGAGCCGTCTTCAGTTACAAGCCGGAGACATACGTTGGCAGCACTGTATATAACTGTCAACCGGAGGCCTACCACACAGAACAAGTGTTTGTGCTAATGCCGAGTTTCAATGTAAATTAATGTTACAATATAAGTGTGTGTCGATGGAATTTAAACACTCGCCGATACTCCCTTTGAACTCTAACAATTGATTTAAACTTCGCATACCACAACACAGTTTTCGCTTTCATCTGCGGTGTCGCCATTTTGACAATCGATAGAGTCTACGAAAAGAAACCGTGTTTGCGCATCATCTACCGACAGGATTCGAAACTTGTTGAGTTTTCCTTTCATATAAACGTTATCGTAAAGTTCTATCTTCAACCGTTCACCAGTCATATACAACTGAAATTAGGTAGGCCTACATTCGAGCGGTCCACTCTGTACATTCCTTTCCATAATAATTTGCATTATTTTTATTCTCTATTCTCAAATCTACCTACTCTTAATAATTATTTTCAAGCTATTTTCTCATACATTATTTGTCTACGTTTCCATTTTCTCTATTTTACAACATTTACATTACTTATTATTTCCCTAATATTCTATCCTTTATTTATTTTCGCTCCATCAAAAAGGACTTTATATAAACTCTGACGTCACTCGTTTTACCGTGGAAATAGAACGCTATTATTAGATTCGTACATAATCCATTGCCTATTATATTGCAGTGAACTCTTACGTCACTTGAGTTCGCTAGCACTCACAAGATATGGTTATGTCACACGCAATAACCTAATCGTAACTGCCTCGAAGAGTCCATTGTTAGGCAGGGGTGCATGTATATGTATAAGATACATGGACGACTCCATTAATATAGAGGTGCGATTATAGTAGGCAATAGCCTATGGGTTATGTATAGGTCTACATATTAAATAAAATACACTACAATACAATGTTAAAGGCAGTACATGTTGTATTATATTACTTCAATTCAACACGTACGTTTCACGCAATCATTGACATTTCCTTAAATACACTATCAATTGTGCGCCTGCGAGAGTTTCTTTCAGCATTAATCCTAAAGTAGATGTACACGTACATACTACGTAAACACATTCATGCGACGGGCTGATAAACATGGTCATGCACTTCTGCTACAAATAGTTCTGAAGTAACCTATATGTTGATCGACACTGCTAATTAAAAATAATTTCTTTAGTTGTGGAACATGATGAATTATTGAAATAATTTATTTAAAAAGACTTAAACGAACCGGTATCTCCTATCTTGACAATATTAAATTTACAAAGTTTCGGTACGCCCAGCTCTTAACTATTAAAGATACAAAGTTGAAATTTTTCGGCAACATTGTTCGCAGCTCTATCTATTAAATACAACAGAATTTCTGTTATTCATGTTCGTTATTTTCCATTTTTTTCAAAACTAATCAGCCTATATTAATATTTTTTTTTTCATTCTCTACAGTTTCAATGGCTACAGATTTCCTGAAAATTTGAAACAATTTGAACAATCTTCTTCTTCTTCTTATTTGGTATTACAGCCCAGGTGGGCCTTAACCTCTTCTATGGCTCTCTTCCATCCTTCTCTATCCATCGCCAACTCCCTCCAATTCCTTATTCCTAATCTATTCACATCCACTCGTACACAGTTCCACCATCTTGTTCTCGGTCTTCCTCTTAATCTGGTTCCATCTGGGTTGTTATTGAAGACAATCTTCACTTTCCTTGTTGTTTCCATCCTTATGACGTGTCCCAACCATCTCAGTCTTTGACATCTTATGTGCGCCTCCAAATCCGATTCCTTGTACAGTTCGTATATCTCATTATTATATCTGGCTCTCCATCCATCCACTGTTTCAATTGCTCCGAATATCCTTCTTAAGATTTTCCTCTCAAATACTGCTAGTTGTTTGCATGTATTTTTATTCAGAACCCATGTTTCTGTACCATATGTTATAATGGGTCTTATTAGGGTTTTGTAAATCTTGATTTTGATTTCTCTAGATATTATTTTATTTTTAACAATTGGTAAAAGTGAATAATATGCCCTGTTAGCCAGATTTATTCTTCTTTGTACCTCATTCCTTAGGTCATTATTTGCTGTCAATATTGATCCGAGATATGTAAATTCTTTTACTTTTTCAAACTTATATGTTCCCATTTTAACTTCCTTCACTTGATCACAATTTGAACAATACGGTTTATAAAACTAAATACAAATATTTACATACGGAATACTTAATAAAATTTTACAGGAGAAAGAGTTCGTCCAAAGGCCTGGACTCGGGAAGAGTACCCAAAACGCTCATTGCATTTCCGCGTTGAATAGCAATACTTAAGCGTTGACGTAAATAAGTAGTGCAACGACCATCACCAGTAATGGAGATCAAAATTTGGCCGATTTGAGATACCAAAACTTTAGCGTCATGACTCCAAGGACCGAAGGTGTCCACAGCAAAGGGGAAAAAGATATAATTGTCTAAAAGATGAGCATATTTTATTGACTTTATTTTTCACGGCTAATTCAGCAGCAGATGGTACGCGTCTGGAGGTATTCGGCAAGTGAGATGGAGCTAGAGTGCCAACGCAAGTGGAGTCCCAAATTAAAGATTTTCTTCTAGACCATGGAATTAAGGTGAGACCATCGGGTCGTCTACCATCCGCGCGACTAATACCTGATGGTTCCAAAAGAGACGGGATGCCACAAGAAGTCAGAGATCTTTTAATGATATCATTGAGTGGTGTATGTCTGGGAATGCGATCCTTGCTCCTCGCACAGCTGAGTGCATGATGACCGTAAATATCAGCAATTCCTCCGCAAATACATTGGTGTGGCTGGCAGAGTTTACAACCAGGGCGTAAAGCCATTGCGATTTTAAAGGATGTACTATCTATTAGAGAGCCGATGTGAGGAGAAGGTAATGCGTGTAACCAAGCTCCAGACTCACTCTCTTGAAGAGCTAGGAGACGTGCAATGTCTTGTTCGGATTTGAAAGAAAAAAGGAGTTCAAAATTTTACTTTTTTTTTAATTTTCAAAACATATACAGTTTTTAGTTTAAGTTTTCGTATGATGAAGACTATTTTATATTTAACAGAAAGAACACATAACAGATAATAACTAGTAAAAAATCTTACGTTTCTATCCTTAATAGTTTCAGCACTGAGATACTCAAAGTTAAAAAAAAAATATCGAGCACAGAAAATTTGACTCAAAGTTCTAATTGAACAATCTCTACTGTTGTTAACATTCACAAAACTATTTAAAAAACATTACTTCCAATGGAATTCGAAGTTGAAATTGCAGAATATTAATTTTTAAATGCTAAGAAATTAGAATATCTGCTGAAAAGAAAAATATAAATTTATAATTTCAACTCAATCCATCACACTTGGTCCCATTAATAAACTAACACGATTTAAGTATGTTAGAACTTCATCATATACTGTACGAGGTTGAACCGAAGTAATGTCATTAATGTAAGGGGTTATTCTTTGAAATATTTCAAACAAAAAAAGTTTGATACAGTATTCCTCGTTTTTGTTTCCTTTTCGAGATAAAACTTGTTTTATATTAAACATTTCATAGCGTGTTTGGGTAAAACGTTGATTTAATTCCCGATATACCTAATCAGTCAAATTAAGAGAGCAGTGTATTATGATAATAAATGATTGAAAAAAAATTAGTTTTGTCCTTTAAATGTGCAGAAGTTTGATTCGAACAAATCCAACTTTGAAAAATTCCTTTACAGAACGAAAAGTTACATTCCTTCGGATCAAATTTCTGCAAATTTAAAGGACAAAATTAAAATTCTTTTGATAATTTATTATTGTAATACACTACTCTCTTAAACTGACTGAGCATATTTGAAATTTAATCAATGGCTTTCCCAAAACACCCTATCAAATGTTTCATATAAAACAATTTTTATCTCGAAAAGGAAACAAAAACCAGAACAATTGTATTAAACTTTCTAATTTGAAATATCTCAAAGAATAACCCTCTGAAATTAATGACATTACTTACTGATCACTCTGTATATATTACAATGCCAAAATAAATTTATTAGACAGATATGAAAACTGGGAAAGTTCAGCTGAACAGAATTTCGATGAAGTTAATTTTAACTGGAGAAAGATTTGGTATTACGAGTATAATAGTGTTTAAAAAACGTTAATGACCCATTATGTTTTTTCTCGTATAGAAACTTCTGTAATGAAACATCTTGCGTCACAAGAGTTAAACCAGTGGCGTAACTTACAGCCCCTGGCGTTACGGGGGAGGGGCGCCCCGAGGCGAGGGGAGGGCCGAAAACGTTCAGTGGTTACTGACGCATATTTGGAAATGAGTGCGAATTAAAGTTCAAGGCCACATTATGTATTTTACATAACGCATCCCCACTCCTTTTACTCTCTGGCATATGGAAATCTGTGGTAATGACCGCCAGCACTGGGCGGTATGAGCAAACGAGATCCAACTGGCAGTACTTCGCATCATACACCCCCGTCGATTGCTTCAATAGACTCGCCCACAACCATATTGCAGTGATGCCAACATTGAAAATATGACCGAGTGATTTTTATAGATGGAGACATCGTTTCTCGTAGTGTATTTTCATGTCATCAGGTTGCCATCCGTAGTCGCAGCATATAAACAGTAAACGCACATTGAAATAAAGAAGTTTTGTATATGAACACGTCTGCTTGTTACTAGATTTAATTCATAATTTTTTTTTTTCGTGTTTTGTGACAATGAAACCTTTCAAAAGTAATTATGAACATTTAAATGGCGCAGAAAAACGCAAAAGGAAAAGATAAGTCCAACTTTTGTTTTGTAATTTATTTAATGCGTTTTATTCTTGCTTATTTATTTGCTTTTAAATTATTTTATATGTAAGTTTTTCCGTGGTTTAGTTATTTTTGGTCCACACCTGTGGAGTAACGGTCAGCGCGTCTGGCCGCGAAACCAGATGGCCCGGGTTCGAATCCCGGTCGGGGCAAGATACCTGGTTGAGGTTTTTTCCGGGGCTTTCCCTCAACCGAATATGAGCAAATGCTGGGTAACTATCGGTGCTGGACCCGGACTCATTTCACTGGCATTATTACCTTCACATTGTGACAGCCACGTGAGATTCGATCTCACGACCGGCAGAAGAAGGACAGGGTCGGCCGTAGTTCGGCGCGGAAGTTGCGCGCGCATCTGCTTCCTGGGGCATGTGCTGTGGCGTAGAGAGGAGAGGACAGGAGAGGAGAGGAGAGGAGAGGAGAGGAGAGAGAGCGACCGCGGCAGAGAGGGGAGAAATCCAGAGAATTCGAGAGTGCCATCTCTGGACATCCGCGGAAATTTATAGCATCGTACATTCTCGAAGCTATGGTTTGGCTATAAATTACGACACGCGAGTGAACTTGAGCAGTCGTTGTTGTAATCGTTGGACAGCAAGCCAGCCAGTCTTGTGTAGCAGTGAAGCCAGCTTCAAGACCGGAGTTCGACTTGAGTGTGTCCGCAGCTGTGTGAGCATCCGAAGCCCTGAGTTCGAGTGCAGTGGACCGCAGTTGGGGGACCTGAGTTCGAAGTTCAGTGGACTATCTCTGAAGGTCTGGGATTCGAGATAATGTGAACTCGAGTGACTGAGCTAGAAGAAATAGCCAAGGCAAACGAACTGTGAAATGAGAACTGACAGTTCTGATTTGTAAATAGTGCTTTGTGAACATTAGTTAAGATTAACAGTTCATTGTTGTTCTTAATAATCCAAGTAAATTGTCATTGTCGTCTGTGGAGTGCAATGACGCATACTGTGTTACTGTGTGGAGTGGAAATCCCACTGTTGACGGGAGTAGAATTAAATTATTGTAGAAAGTGACTATTATTGGTGTGAGAATAAAATTACATTACTGTTTTGTAATAAAAGTTACAATATCATTCAGACGCTAAATAACCTGAGATGTTGATACAGCGTCGTAAAATAACCCAATAAAATAAAATAAAAAATAGTTATTTTTGTTTTAATGATTATTTAATTTATTATTCATTCGCCATTGGTCGAAGAAATTCATACCAATCAACAACAATGGTATATGCATGCACAACGGATGCCCCCTGATCGTTTCCCACGGCAAGCATGTTTTATCAACCCCAAGGCAGACGAGATATTGGTCGGCCACAAACCAGATGGACTTCGCAATTCTATTAGTCTCGGAACGGGATGTACACATCCTTGATAAGAAGAAGAAGATTAGTCATTCGCAGTAATAAGTTTTGTAAATATATGGAAGTTTGATTTGGTAATTTTGTTTTGAAATCTGTTTTGAGATTGACTAAAATAGACTCAGTATTTCGACCAAGCAATCAAACACAAACTACCTGTGGTGGTACAAATCCTAGGCCCGGTTTCTTCAACCTTTGTTAAATTATAACAGTGTGTTATTTCATTTTAACTGTAAACTTATCAGCTGAAGCATTTCTTCAATTACTGTTAGTACTAACAGGCTGTTAAAACCTATGTTAATTTAACTGCCCAATTTCATGCAGTTAAATCATTTAACTCTCTGTTAGCATAGATGTATCCAATATGGCTGGTGCATTAGATGCTGAACTTATATATCTTGATTATTTAGAAAATACTATCCATGAATACATAAACAGAGAAGATGATTTCTGTTATTTGACAGAATAGAAGTTCATACAAGGCTATTTTCTGCCATACCTCATTTTTCGCTTTCAACGTAGATCTGTTTGTTTGTTTATTCTCATTAATTGGTTCATACTGCGAAATAATTTCCAGCAGAAGACTTCTCGCAAACGAAGAGAAATTGTTCCACGATTTCTTTTTGTTGCAGTGTTTTCCAATACCAATATACCGCTCCATGCTACTGTGATACAGACGATGGAAAGAAGAGAAATCAAACCTGAGAGAATAGAAAGACTTCTATCCTCCCTGAATCAAACAACGGAAACAAGCGAGAATCGCAATTGTCAGAGCTCACAAAACAGAATTGAGCCTATACTTGGTTATAGATTATGGTTAAACTCTACAATCTCTGGTCCTAACGAGAGTTAACAAACAGAATGTTAAAATGTGAAATGTAAAGTTGAAGAAACACAATATTTTTAACAGCAATTCATACTTTTAACTTACAGTTAACTAACGCAATGTTAGGTGCATTTTAACAAAAGTTGAAGAAACCGGACCCTAGTGTTCCAGTACCATGACTCAAGAAAGACTTAGTGCTCTCAGCGTATTAAGTATTGAATGTGAAAAGGCTCAAAGACATGATCTACATGATCTGATTGAGTCGTTTGCTTCTCAAAAGGCCGTAAGGAAAAAGCGCGTGTTGAACTGAGCTTCGCATTAAAATTATCTTAGGTATTTACTGTGTAATTATAGCCTTAGTAAAGTAGTAGTAGTAGTAGTAGGTTTATTTTGCCTGGCAGAGTTAAGGCCATGAGGCCTTATCTTCCACTCAACCAGGTTTCAATAATATACATGAAATACAAAATTAGATTACAAAACAACACAAAAGAAAATACTTTAGAAATTACATAAAATATAGTAGAAAATTACAATAGCCAAGATCAGTTACATAATATAAAATTACAAATAGTCAAGATCGGTTACGTAATATATAAAATAAAGTAGAAAATTACACATAATCAAAATCAGTTACATAACATAAGGAGAATATACACATTCACACTAACACACACATACAAATACACAATTTATAAGACCTAAAATGCTCGAGATAAATTCGACGATTAATTCACTTGAGATATATTATACAGTTAATATACTAATAGGAGAATACATGTGGGTTACAAGACATAAAATGTTGATTAGCAAAGTCGTACTAAATGGCATACAAATACAAATGATTAAGTAATATATCAAGATAATAAAAAAAAGAAAAAAAAAAGAAGAGAGAGGAGAAAAAAATGACAACTTGGTCATTTAAGACTATTTAGAAACTTCCGCAAGAGTCTAGTTCTGTTCATTAAAGACATTTCTAAGTAGAGTGTACTTAAACAGATTTTAGACTCCGACTGCTCCTGATTTCCTGTGACAAGGAATCCCAGGAACGAACTGTGTGTATTGTGAAGAAGCAGAGTAGAGAGATGTTTGATGATATGGAATTGATAGAACAAGGTTATGCTGTGAACGTTACAACACTTAAATTTTGTTCAATCTGTTCACTTAATTATGTTTAAAAATGGAGTATTTTGCTATGCTAGATTGTTTTATTCAAATTAGATGTAAAAATGAAATTATGACAATGTGAAAAAAAAATGGCAGTAAGAAAAGGGGCCCAGATATCATTTTTGCTGGGGGGGCAGCTACAAAAAATTACGCCACTGAGTTAAACCACCCCACTGTTACCAACACTGAGACTTAGTGACGTAAGAAAAAGTCCGTCTATTACTTTCATTTTTTTTTGCGCATGAAATCTTAGATATAGATTTAAAAAAGGCATATGACTCGGTTAAGAGAGTAGTTTTATATGATATTCTTATTGAATTTGGTATTCCCAAGAAACTAGTTCGATTAATTAAAATGTGTCTCGGTGAAACGTACAGCAGAGTTCGTATATGTCAGTTTCTGTCAGATGCGTTTCCAATTCACTGCGGGCTAAAGGAA
Organism: Periplaneta americana; assembly: GCA_025594305.2. Classification (NCBI taxonomy): domain Eukaryota; kingdom Metazoa; phylum Arthropoda; class Insecta; order Blattodea; family Blattidae; genus Periplaneta; species Periplaneta americana. The sequence goes on from JAJSOF020000021.1 coordinate 16,336,671, forward strand.
GGAGATGCACTATCACCTTTACTTTTTAACTTTGCTCTAGAGTATGCCGTTAGGAAAGTCCAGGATAACAGAGAGGGTTTGGAATTGAACGGGTTACATCAGCTGCTTGTCTATGTGGATGACGTGAATATGTTAGGAGAAAATCCACAAACGATTAGGGAAAACACAGGAATTTTACTGGAAGCAAGTAAAGAGATAGGTTTGGAAGTAAATCCCAAAAAGACAAAGTATATGGTTATGACTCGTGACGGGAATATTGTACGAAATGGAAATATAAAAATTGGAAATTTATCTTTTGAAGAGGTGGAGAAGTTCAAAAATCTTGGAGCAACAGTAACAAATATAAATGATGCTCGGAAGGAAATTAAACACAGAATAAATATCGGAAATGCCTGTTATTATTCGGTTGAGAAGCTTTTATCATCCAGTCTGCTGTCAAAAATCTGACAGAATTTATAAAACAGTTATATTACTGGTTGTTCTTTACGGTTGTGAAACTTGGACTTTCGCTTTGAGAGAGGAACAGAGACTACTGGTGTTTGAGAATAAGGTGCTTAGGAAAATATTTGGGGCTAAGAGAGATGAAGTTACAGGAGAATGGAGAAAGTTACACAACACAGAACTGCACGCATTGTATTCTTCACCTGACATAATTAGGAACATTAAATCCAGACGTTTGAGATGGGCAGGGCATGTAGCACGTATGGGCGAATCCAGAAATGCATATAGAGTGTTAGTTGGGAGGCCGGAGGAAAAAGACCTTTAGTGAGGCCGAGACGTAGATGGGAAGATAATATTAAAATGGATTTGAGAGAGGTGGGACATGATGATAGAGAATGGATTAATCTTGCTCAGGATAGGGACCAATGGCAGGCTTATGTGAGGGCGGCAATGAACCTCCGGATTCCTTAAAAGAAGCCAGTAAGTAAGTAAGTATGGAATCTTAGATGATTTATTAAATGACTTTAAATTAATATAAGAAAAAAATACTGTTCTTTTCAATCGACGCTTAAAATCCTAGTCAAAGACTTGGTCACCCCTTTGTCCTGCAAGATGCCGACAAGCTTGGCGATCCATCCGTCTGCGCAAATAAGACAGAATAGCAAACAAGCAGAGAGAGATTTACATCAAGGCTATACGAGACCGCCGAGTTAATTGCAAACAGCGTTATTGCCGCGTCCTCACGACGAATTTCCTTCATCTGCCTTGATTACATTGAGAGGGACAAAAATCAAGCATAAATTTAGACCATATTCTACCAGAAAACAGGAGAAATTTCATGGGAACAACTCATTTTTACTTCCTCAACACAGAAGGTGTACAGATGATGTACTCTGGTGGTGAAAGTTATATGGACATTTTCATGGTAATATATGTTGTTGTTGTTTTCTAATGCCAGGCGTTTGACAATAAAGTCATTTCACCTCTTGCACTCCAATATTTTTCAAAGATATTATCATGACCAGCCACTGAAGCACAGATTTCGAGATGTTCCGAATCCATTTCTTGGTTTGAGTTGCACAATGGGCAGTTAGGGGACTGACATATTCCAATTCTATGCAGGTGTTTGGCCAAACAATCATGGCCTGTTGCCAATATAAATGCAGCTACAGACGATTTTCGTGGTAAATCGGGAATTAACTGTGGATTATGATGCAGAGAGTTCCATTTTTTCCCTTGGGATTGTGTTATCAAATTTTGTTTGTTGAAGTCTAAGTATGTCGATTTAATAAATCTCTTCACAGAGTAATACGTAGATTTAGTAACAGGTCTGTAAGTAGCAGTGCTGCCCTTCTTTGCTAAAGCATCCACATTCTCGTTTCCCAGGATTCCACAATGGGATGGTATCCATTGGAATAAATTCTTTTCTTGAGTGATATTAATTGAGAGAGCATTTTAGTTATTTAGTAATATATGTGTGCTCAAAAAGGAGACAGCAATGGCAATGGAAGCTTTTAATAAAAAGGAGCATCTTTTGCGAATCTCTGGAAAAAGGACTAAGAAAGAGACTAGTAAAGTGCTTTCTTGGAGTGTGGCATTGTATGGGGACAGAAACATGGATATTACGACAAAGTGAAGAGAAGCGAATAGAAGCATTCTGCACATGGTCACTCCGTTTACCTGATCTCACTTAATGTGATTTCTTCCTGTGAGGATTCGTCAAGGACAATGTTTACGTCCTTCCATTTAGTTTAGAAAGCGCAGTAATACCGCTGTCAGGAACGTAGACAAGATAAGCATATGGCGAGAATGGGATAACCGTCTGAATATCTGACGTATTAACGTGGAGCACACATGAAATGCATTTAAGATCAAACTTTACATGGTGATATCATGAATTAGTTTAAAATAATAGTATTGAAAAGGTCAATAATCCAATGATTTGTGGACACGGTGTATTTCTCTTCATATGCAGCGACAGGTTTGTAGCTGCTCTCGATGCCGAAATATTACTGAGAGCCAGAACGTCAGCGCCAATCTTATACGTAAATTCAGCCCCTCATGCCCGTAGCGAGGGGAGGTGACGTCAGTGGGCATGGTCACACAAGTTACATTGGTTCATGGCCAATATTACCATCCACCTATAATTCATAGTAGGCCTATTGTAACAATGAGAATTTGAAATATTGTCAGTTTTTATTTCATCACAGATCCCGAAATGGTTGCCCTTATTTAGTGCAGAAAACAAGTATTCTATGTCTAAACATTTTTTTTAGGCTCATGTAAACGATACTTGTTTCATATTGATAGGTTTTACCCGATTTCAATAATCATGTTTATTTAACTTCTTATTTTTCATCCAGTTCAGTATTAGACTTCATTTGTCTATTATAGTCGATAGCGAAACACAGACGTTAAGTCCTTTTTATAATGTCCACAATTTTAATGTCCATTTTATTATGTCCATTACATAAAAGTCCATAAATATATGTCCAATGAAGTATATGTGCACTTTATTTTAGTCCAATTTCACAAATTTTATGTCTACATTTTTACTTCCACTACATGATTGTATAATACATTATGTCCATCTACAAATTTACTTCAATTCCCTATTCAGTCTCTTCTGCCTGTTCATCTTCATACAGCTTCAGATGATAACTAATAGCTTTGAGGTAAGTTCTGATGTGTACTTCTTCGTTGTAGTGGTTGTAATTCCGAACAATTTCTTCTACGTGACTTAAATTCTGTAGGTACGACCTTTTACTAGGGTGTCGCACATTCCAATGCCGGCCAAGCAATTGGATTATTATAATTTCATTGTTCCTTTGGTCTCTCTTGATAAATTCCATGAAATTCCAGACCGACGCGTGATGTGTGACGTTGTGTTTCTACGGTTGAAGGGTGCACGTTCAACATTGTTTCCTATTCACCATCCGTACCATTGCCATTCTATCGGACAGTAACATCAACGCCTCTTCATCTTCTATTTCAGATAGTTCTTGAATAACAGTACCTTGAGGTGGTTCGTTTGGGTGACTTGCAGCCATGCGTTTCACTCGAGCGACTATTTCCTTAACGCGATCCTCGGCAGGGTGTGCGATATGCGTATGATTACCTTCTTTAAAGATTTGTAGGCCTATGTCATTCTCCACATTCCTGTTTGTGCAACATCTTGCATTACACACAACTCTCTTTTCACATCTCCACCTCGCGTCAATGGAATTCCTTGTCACAAAGTATTAGGGGCTGCAAGACAATAAACACCTTTAAGAACAGCTTAAAAGATAACCTTATTAGCATTTCACTCCAATCATACTGATTTAAACTATCACTGACTACATTGTTACTTTTTTCTTTAGACATCATCCTGATTGTGCTGTATTTTAATTGTCTCGTAATAATCTCTTTCTATTATCTAATATTATTTGAAATATATTAACATTCTATGTATTTTAGTTTAATTCTGCTACACAGTTTATTTCAGTGTTTAATTAATAGTTCATAGTATTTTGTTGTTTAATTTGTAAATAACTTTGTATACATGTAACTCTCATCTAAATCAAATTGTTGGATTATTTGTAAGTTCATGCATATGTATATACATTTTGCTGGTTGAGTGGAAGAGAAGGCCTTACGGCCTTAACTCTGCCAGCTAAAATAAATTATTATTATTATTATTATTATTATTATTATTATTATTATATCTTTTGCCCATTACTGCTGAATGAATGATGATAACAAAAAAATTTATACAATAGCAAAGGTTTTCTTTTTTTAATAATTATATATAATAAATTTTCAGTCAAATACACTTTTCAGTTTGTGAGGTCAGATAATCTGTTTTAGACTCTAAAACATGTGACGTCGGGTGAAACACGCCTCCTTGTCTGGACGTAAACAACTGAACAACTATACAAATATGGCATTCACCATGACGAATTAGACTGCGTGCTCTCCTACCAACAGCATTTGCATCACAGCTTTTTCCATCCCTTTTAAATTTATACATTATATATAACATTTTAACATAGTTAATATCAAATTGTACAAATTTAATTTTAATGTTATGACCTAATGAGAATATTTAGCCTTAATTGTATAAGGTTAATATCATGCTGTGCCTTTCCTTGTTTTATACACATACGAGAACCTAGCATCAGTGTTCAGCTTTACCATGTACAGTTTACCTCAAGAGGCACGAAACTTATATACTTGTAAATGCCAGCACGTGCATCACTTACTATATCATTAATTGTTAGATCAACTATCACCTAATTTAAAATTGTTTGCATCTCATGCACCTGATGATGACTTTTTAAAGTCGAAAATATTAGTGACTTTGTAATAAATATTGTGATGTAACAGATTATCTGACCTCACAAACTGAAAAGTGTATTTGACTGAAAATTTATTATATATAATTATTAATTGCATTCACACTTTTCTGAACCAACATGTCTTTTAAATTTCTTTTTTTAGACTGGTTCACTTTTGATTCATCCATGGTTGTGTCTCAATGTAGCCTACTCTATAGAGGAAACAAGGTAGCCGTTTCCATAGTTTCGATGAACACTGAAACAGGAAGCAAAGAATACTGCTGATGCAGTATTAAATAAAAGTGGACATTAAAAAAGTGGACATAAATGACAGTGGACTTAAATAAAAGAGGACATAAATTAAAGTGGACATAAATGAAAGTGGACTTAAATAAAATTGGACATAAATAAAAGTGGACATAACAGTCATGGACGCAAAAAAAATGGACGCATATAAAATGTGGACATAAATGAAGGTGGACAAAAATATTAGAGGACATAAGTCATATGGACATGGTTTCAATGGACTTAACGTCTTGGAACCTCGATAGCCATTGTCATATTGGTCACCCACACTTCTTTGGCCAGAAGGAACACATTTGAGCATCTTCTCTGTATTTTTCTCTTGGTCATTCGCAGAACATATTCTTTCTAGGATTTTCTATACTAATGTACATAATATATTACGGGTTCTACTTAGAGTTCCTTTAAGATGTCTTCAGAATTTTCCTAGTTCAGACGCGTGTAGCCAGTTGTTTTAAACATAAAGCGAATTTTCGCAGTTGTTAGTCTCCTTTCACCTGCTCTACGAAGCGTATATCTAAATGAGACATATTATTAAACATTGAATACCAAGAACAGAGAAGTTTTATCCAATTAGAGGGAATTAATAAATCCCCTGTCACTTTGACAGAAAATTATTTTATGCAAATCTAGTCTTTCAGGTAAGGCTCCCTGTAAAGCAGATTTGAATAATTTCAAGAGAAAAAATGTTCCGGGGACGGGTATCGATCCCGGGACCTCTGGTTGAAAGTATCAGCGCTCTTTCCAACTGAGCTACCTGGGAACTCCACCCGACACCGTCCCAACCTTTCCCTTTATATCCACACAACTCGCGTGGGCTGACGAAACGCCAGAGACCCACATCGAGTGCACACAATCTCTGTGTGACTTGGAATTGTGGTTTTCTGTTAACGTACACGTATATATTATGCAAATCTAGTCTTTCAGGTAAGGCTCCCTGTAAAGCAGATTTGAATAATTTATTTCATATTCATTGGTCTTACAAGAACTGACTTTTAGGTAATGGATAAACCTATGGTTAAAAGCCGTACAGTTGAGGTTCTGGCTGATATGTACCTCTATTATCAAGCAGTACATCTCACTTGATGATATGTGTCAGAGGAATAACAATTGTTTGTATACGTATGATGTCTGATTAGTGGGATATGTAGCTAATCAGCGATGTATGCAATGGAGGGAGAAAGGAACTGGCCACCCTACCTCAACACCAAATTACCTTTCGTCTCGTTTCTCTTATCTATACTCTAACCACGACGTAAATACCAGATCACTTATCTGTGGCACGCTAAATATACCTCTTCATAGAACATCTTGTTCCTCATCTTTTACAATATCCACCTCGCGTCAATGGAATTCCTTGTCACAAAGTATTAGGGGCTTCAAGACAACAAACACCTTTAAGAACAGCTTAAAAGATAACCTTATTAGCATTTCACTCCAATCATACTGATTTAAAATATTACAGACTAACTGTTGCTTTTTTCTTTAGACATCATCCTGATTGTGCTGCATTTTCAAAATTGTCTCATAATAATCTCTTTCTATTATCTAATATAATTTGAAATATATTAACATTCTATGTATTTTAGTTTAATTCTGCTACACAGTTTATTTCAGTGTTTAATTAATAGTTCATAGTATTTTGTTGTTTAATTCGTAAATAACTCTTGTATACATGTAACTCTCATCTAAATCAAATTGTTGAATTCTTTGTAAGTTCATGCATATGTATATACACTTTTGCTGGTTGTGTGGAAGAGAAGGCCTTACGGCCTTAACTCTGCCAGCTAAAATAAATCATTATTATTATTATTATTATTATTATTATTATTATTATTATTATTTCCTTTCCTAGTTGCCTCATGAGTGATGCCCCGATGATATCACTCGTGGAGTCCAGACCTGTCTTCGGACTAAACAAAAATAGTTAGAATAAATCGCTGTATGTGCACATACAAACAGTCAGACAGACAGACAGACAAATAGCATACCAAAAACCATGTTTCTTACACCAAAGGTACTTAAAATACGTAGGTATTTGTTCAATTTCATCCCCTTCTCGCTGTCTTCAATGTACTGTTCCTCAATTTTAATCTGTAACAATATTTGTCCTTGGAAATATTTTGACTATTTCTCATACCATTTATTATTTAGTATTTTAATCTATAACGAACTATCACATTAAACGTGACTTGATGCAAAATTTCTGATCAGTCTTGGTTAATAATACATCCACATTTACCCATTCCGAACAGCTGCTGATACGAATCTGTTGAAAGCCTGTGAGAGAGGCAACTTATCCGACGTGTCGGTCAAGCGTGTAACAAGCACATTAGGGGACCTGATGATTCGGGGTTATACCAAAGGCATGTCAGATTCATTGCGGATTTGATCACGTAAGGTTAACTAGATACAGTACAACCGTGAGATATTGCTTTATAGATGTAAGCTGATACATTATCGATCTCATCTACGCGTAAAATTCTCGATTAGTAATGCACAACTATAGAGTGTCAACGTTTTACCTTAGGGGCTATTCCATATGAAATCAGACAACGAAATACCATGACATGTCAGAATTGCCTGAAAATTTGTACAGAAGTTTAGTATGTGGGAAGTAGTAAATGTACAAATTTTGACTTCCTTTAGCTCAGTCGTTTTTCAGATAAAATTCCTTAAAATTTAGCGCATTTTGTATTTTATTCAACGCGTACTACTACGTCTGGCTTTGAAATAAAAATTTAAGCTATAGCTAATTTTGTAGTGCCCATTTAAGTGTATTAATGGGGTATAATACATATATTTTATTGTTTGTGGAAATTATGGATATATTGTGCAAATCTAGTCTTTCAGGTGAAGCTCCCTGTAAAGCAGATTTGAATAATTTCAAGGGAAAAATTGTTCCGGGGCTGGGTATCGATCCCGGGACTTCTGGTTGAACGTACCAGCGCTCTACCACTGAGCTACCCTGGAACTCCACCCGACACTGTCTCAACTTTTCCCTTTATATCCACACAACTCGCGTGGGCTGACGAAACGCCAGAGACCCACAACGAGTGCACACAAACTCTGTGTGACTTGGAATTGTGGTTTTCTGTTAACGTACACAGTAACGTATATATTATGCAAATCTAGTCTTTCAGGTGAAGCTCCCTGTAAAGCAGATTTGAATAATTTCAAGGGAAAAATTGTTCCTCAGGTATCGATCCGGGACCTCTGGTTGGTACCAGCGCTCTCGAGCTACCCGGGAACAGGACACTGTCTCAACTTTTCCCTTTATATCCACACAACTCGCGTGGGCTGACGAAACGCCGCTCTGACTTGGAATTGTGGTTTTCTGTTAATGGATATATATGCAAATGTTTTTGTGAATTTAATAACAAGGAAAAATTGTTTACCGGGACCTCAAAAAGTATGGATATTTATAAATGACCACCAAAAAGTATGGATATAAAATACCATAATGTTAGTTATTGTTGAGACAAAAACCATACAATTTTTTTAGAAAGCTACTTTAAATGAAAAGCCTTAAAATAAATATTTTAAATCTATCTATAAAAATACGCGCTCCCTGCAGCGTCATGCGGAGATGTGAGAGGAGCCAGAATATTCTTGTCAGCTGGTCTTTAAACAGACGGTGTGTTGTCACACCACAAGGAATGAGACGAAAACCTGACCAGCCAGCTAATATTCTGTGTGTATTACAAGGTGACAGTGGTTATTCAATTCCAATGTTTGAGAGTTTTCTTTTTTTGTGTTGCAGCAAATTAAAAAAGTGCTATATTAAGGTAAGATAGTGATTACGTATTATCTTAAAAGCAAAAATTATACCAATCGTAACCATCAGTAAACAGTAACAGGTTAGTGTAGTGATTATGTAATTTATCAACAGTAATCTCACTAGAGGTTTTGATTTATCTACAGAAAATCAAAACTCGAGTGGGATTTAATTGACTATTACACGATTAGGAGAAAGTAGGCTATATAAAGATTAGAAGTAACAAAGTACTCCAATACAATAAAATATTAATAGGCTTACGAAAATACAACTACGCTAGATGGCAGTAGTGTTTTTTTATTTTAAATTTTACGACGCTTTATCAACAGCTTAGGTTATTTAGCGTCTGAATGAGATGAAATAATGCCGGTGAAATGAGTCGGGGTTGAAATTTGCTCATATTATTGAGGGAAAACCCGGAAAAAACCTCAACCAAGTAATCTCAACACCTGGTTTCGCAGCCAGACGCGCTGACCGAGGTGTGGACAGTAGTGTTTTATGATGATGTTTTCTTGTTACCGGTATCAGTTGTGCCAACTATGGAATCATCATTGAACTCCGTGGACTGTTACTAGTCAAGAAGGCTTTGTTGATTCAGTTTGATTTTTATTAAAACATTTGCATTCCATTTCAATCATCCGGAGCCCAGTAATCAACGTCACTTGACAGATGATTTTCAATAAATCTTAGTATTAAACAATCTCTGATACGTGACTATCCATAATATATAGCAGAAGCTATAACAAACATAACCTAAATAATATAAACAAGTGTTAGGAAAGTTTTAATTAGGGATGATGAAATAAACAAGAAACGTTTCAATTAACGATGATGAAATAAAAAATAAACATGGATAATTTTAAAAGAAACAGTTATTGGAAGTATAATTTTCAAATTTGAATGTTTTGGTAGTTGGTGGTTCAGTTGATGTTATATTGGACGTGTGCGTAAAAGAAGTGAACTCGTTGGTGTACATGGTGTATCCCTCAACTCATTCAGGATTTCCGAATGGTGCTCTTCATATATGACCAGTGATCTTTATTAATTCTTGTTCTTGAATGCCAAAATGCGAGTCATATTTGAAAATGATGTGCATCGACTGGAGTGGTGTGTAATTTTCTGTTTTTGACGGCCAGACCAGTGCAGTTTGAAATGTTGGCAAACAAAGAAACAAATGCTAGGGTAGTGATAAAAATAAACAAATGCTAGGGATAAAATTAAACAAACTAGGGACGATAAAATTGTGCGATAAGCAGCCATGATTGGTTGAAAGACGTCCTTTCGTACCGTTTTATTGGTCGAAAGTAGTGTGACGTTGTAAAAGTGTAATAGTCTGTATAAAATTATTTTAGTATTCAGTGAAATACATATTTTATTTCGAGTTGTTTTCGAATACGTGAACTACTCGCATGACGAAACTTACGAGCTGCTAGCGTTGGCCAACTGCGCGCACGCTCAGCTGGCTGTGGGATGGAGTCCCGCTGCGAAGAAATCCATAATGAGAATTCTTTTCTTTATTTTCTTCCACCCTTACCCAAAAAAAAATTGAATCTGTAAACTGTGTTTTATTCTATATTAAGTCACCCATATTGTCGTATTTTTATTTTTTAGCTATTTCGTCAAGAAAAACAGTAATATAAATAAATATGAATAGTCAAGTGGATAAGAATTTAAAAAAAAATCCCTCCAAAGTCATTATATCACTCTCTAAGTCTGCTTTAAAAAGAGATGCCGTTGAAAATCCTACCGCTAAATGTCTCTGAGCAATGTTCTTCCAAAACTAAGAATTTTACGAAAGTACGATAAATTTGACGTTCTATAAAATGAAAAGTAATACTAGTTGGGGATATTTTAACCCACCATTAGGCTTGTCCAGGAAGGCCTTTCAGTGACAGAAGCACCTTTATTTTTTTTTTTAAATGCGAGGTCAAATTTTCTAAAATTTTGTCCGATTTCATGTGGAACAGCCCGTAGGCATTCAATGCAAAGCAAGCTACTATAAAATATGACCTCGATTTTAGTTCCATATTGTGCACATGGTATTATGAGACTTAAACAATTGAACATAGAGCGATCGAAAAAGTAGCTCGCTAAGTTTTCTCCAAATTACAAGTGTCTGATGAGAGCTCTCTATCATGCAACACACGTCGGAGCATATGATGGTCAATGTTAGCCACAGCAGTGGAGATCCGTTACTTCAAATCTTGAAGATTAGTTGGCAAGAATTTACACAAACCTCATCTCTGATGCAACACCATAGAAAAATGGTACAATGGATCAAATCAGGTGATCAGGGAGGCCATCATATAAGATGCTTATTGTCAGCTGAGGCTTGTCCAATCCAACTTTGTGAATATTGACGACCCAAGTCACTTAACATAAAAAATTTTTTATCTGTCCTCATGAGAATGCTTGTGAACTACTCCGGGCCTCCATCCGCAGCACCGGATCGAACTCCTCTCCTTGGTTTTCCCTTTATGACCTGCTCCATGTTGAGATGCTATATAATTATTCCTGGAGCACACTTATAACTCGGACAGGTGACATGCATATTGGGGGAGATGACAGAATGGTAAATGGGAAGTGATGATGGAGTAATGAGGAATGGGGAAGAATCGGGTCGTGGTCCTTGAAATTGTACTATCTCAGATTTGAAGAGAACTGGAAAATTACGAAAAACCCAAGGCAGGATAACAGACCCCTGGTCGAATCCCGGACGTCCCGAATGAAAGAAGAGATTGATAACCATTAATAATAAAATAATTATACGACGATATAAACATATAAATAATCGTAATTAATTTTTAAAATGTTTTTCTTTATACCTAAAGAAAAATTATCTTTGGGAAAGTGAAATGAAATACATCACCGAAAAATCTGACTAGTTTTTTAATACGAGGAATTAATTATTAACAAATGATTAAATGTTGTTGTTTTCTAATGACAGGCGTTTGACAATAAAGTCATTTGACCTCTGGCACTCCAATATTTTTCAAAGATATTATCATGGTCAGCCACTGAAGCACAGATTTTGAGGTGTTCCGAATCCATTTCTTGGTTTGAGTTGCACAATGGGCAGTTAGGGGACTGATATTCCAATTCTATGCAGGTGTTTGGCCAAACAATCATGGCCTGTTGCCAATCTAAATGCAGCTACAAACGATTTTCGTGGTAAATCGAGAATTAACTCTGGATTATGATGCAGAGAGTTCCATTTTTTCCCTTGAGATTGTATTATCAAATTTTGTTTGTTGACGTCTAAGTATGTAGATTAAATGTTGGTGTGGCGATAATAGATAAATAGTGGAGTAAAATAACAAGAGGATTATTAACTCTTTAATCAAATACCTTACTATAATAATACCGGACAGCTGTATACTAGCAGCACTGGCGTGAGTGCGAAATATCACGGACCTGACATCTAGCGGAACGGGATGGAATTACGTCCACATATACAAATATTAACATAGTGGGATTCTGACTATTGTTTAAAACGTGAGTTACTAATGTGGAGTAATATATGAAACACTTAAGAAATGTTGATTAATATTTAATGTAAAATTATTATCTTATAACAAAGCTGCATATTATGAGAAATATTGCATACTTCATATTATTTCCGTAATTAATTGTTGCATATTTTTCTTTGGTTTAGTGAGACAAAATCAATTCTGATATTAGGAATGAATTTACAATAATGCTTTATATACGCATTGCTGACAACTGCAAAGATAAAATTGATAGTAATCTGATGCTTGTAATAATTAGTAAAGGCATGTGGACAACAAAAAAACTTAATTTGATAAAACCTTAAAATTTCCGATACATTTTAACTTCTATTCATTTATTAGGTCTAAATAAAAAAGCTAATTTTTATTTTTCTATCAACACAAAGACGAAGGAATTAGGCCTACTAAAGAATGTCGTTGACTCACGTTTTATGATCCCTCGGAAATTGAAAGTACGATTTGGAGCAATTTGTAATGCTGTAATTTTATAGCAATTATAAACAGCATATAATATACACCCTGACATTTTAACACAGCACTAATTAATAAAACTATTAACTAGCCCAGCAACAATATACATTGCAGTTGATTACAGCTTGTTTCACGAGTATCACCACACCGGCCGCCTAGGTAGCAGCACCAGCGTCGTTCGCACGTAAAATTGCTAGCTGTCCGATATTATTATAGTAAGGTATTTGCTTTAATTGGCAAAATTTCATTTCTCACACTAATTTATTAAACCTTGTCGGACTGTAAAGAAAACAACTGTCGTAATGTTCACATTTTATATGTTGTGAAATTTTAATTTTCCTATTGTTCTATTAAAATTACAGCCTACTAACCTATTGTATCCTATAGGATACTTTGTCAATGTAAGGGTTAAGTACTTGTAGAATACCTGATCCGCAGTCATTTGTTCACAAGAAATCTTACAAGAATTTGCGAAACCAAATCCTCATAAATTTCGCAAGAAGCCGTGAGCCGACTAGGCTGTTGACGTCTCTGAGCCGTGCTGAAGTCAACGTTACTTCGGATGTTTACACGAGTTTAAGAAGTTCAGAGTGCTCCGCGTAGCGACGATGTTTAGAGTTGGGAACTTTTGTTTCAGCTGCACTAACGTAAAATAGCTGTTACCTCTCATGTAGCGATATATTTTACTGCCCTCCGGCTTCACAATGTTCAAACTCTAAATGAATTATAAAAGCAAAAGAAAAATAATTTTACACGACGTTTTTAAACGTCCAAGAATTATTAAGTAGCTCCGAATGGTAGATTGTATACAAGCTGTCCCAGAAGTCCATTCGTTAAATTTATGAGTTTGTAGAAGGGGCCAAATATAACATTTTTTGTCAGACAGCTTAGGGTCGGCGTTGCATCTTTAGCCCGTTTTACGATGTTAGAATTGGGAGCGCTGCTTCACATAAAGCATGTCATACTGCTGGATAGAGCTGTTACTTACCCACTCTGTGCACAGTTAGAGAAAGTGCTCAAAGTGAGCACAATTTATATTTGAACAGAGCTCACAGCGACGAAGCATTTTCTGTCGAACTGTCTCAAATTCAGGGATAGCACTATCGAGTCCGCTGCTGCCAAAATCCAAGGTTAAAGACAGTCAGGGCTTAAGGACTCCAGGGATTTACAAGATTCCATGCGAGTGTGGCGAAGTATACATAGGGCAGACTGGCCGCACAATAGAAGACAGAATCAAAGAACATAAGAGGAACCTGAGGCTGTATTACCCGGAAAAATCTGCAGTGGCGCAACACAGCATAGAAAAGGAGCACAAAATACTGTTTGACCACACCAAGGTCATTAACAAATCAAGCCACTACTGGGATCGTACAATCAAGGAGGCCATAGAGATCAAGCTGGAGAAAAACAACTTTAACAGAGACAGTGGACTCCAGCTCAGTCAGGCATGGACACCGGCCTTAGACCAACTCAGGCCCTCTTACAATCAAGGTCATGAAGATCACGGACCGAGGACGGCACCGATTCCAACCGGCGGAAAGGGCTCGCCGCCCGCCAAACTTCACGCAGGAATCCCGGGAGGGGCGGAGCTTACGATCGATGACAATTCCCGGCCCCGGATTGGCCGATCCGCCAACCAATCCCGTTTCACCTGAGACAGCCTAACATCTATATAAACTTTCGACTTTCTGTTCGGACATCACTTCCCTGAAGATGGCTGCAGAGATAGCAGTCGAAAGCTTGGAGCATTCCAAAATCTTAACTCGGCTGATATCCCGCGAAAACATATTAGCGAACCAACGTCGAGAAAGCCTCAAATCATACATCCTGTTTATATGTCCTTCTCATCAATTACAGGAGTGGCGTACACTAAAATACCTATTTATTTATTTATTTATTATTTTGCTAATAATTGTAACATAAAATATAATATATACAGAAAAACTTTAGCTCACCCCTGAAAGAGTAGAACTCGTGCTCAGGGGCGGATTCCTGAATTGAAATTAATAATTATACAATACAATTTGTCTTATGTCTACTGTGCAATTATAGTACATAAATTTAAATTTACAATTTTTCAATATTTATAAAATCCATACATAACTTTTTAAATTTAATACTAGAACTATTAGAATTGACAAGATTAGGATATTTAAATATAAATTTGTTATATATTCTTGGGTCTAAATTACTACTATGATTAAATACTGTAACAGTGTTGCATTTTGGTTCAAACAATCTTAAATAATTCATACCTTTTGTTTCATAACTATGAGAATACAATTCAAAATTATTTCGATTTTTATGTATGAATTTTATTAATACAATGTAATAAATTTGTCTTACGTTAAGTACATTAAAGTCTAGAAACAAATTTTGAGATGGAAAATCAATACGTTTGTGAAGACATATTTTAATTATTTTCTTCTGTAATAAATAAAGTGGATTAAAATTGGATTTAAATGAGCTATCCCATCCTATAATTCCATACATAGTTACCGATTGAAATAAAGTTAAATATATTGTACGTAATAAACTTATTAACAAGTAATTCCCCAGTAAAACAAAATAATAATGTACTATTTTACGTAATTTATTACAAAGGTAATTAATGTGTTGGTTCTATTTTAAATGATTATCGAAAATTATGCCTAAATACTTAACTTCAGAGGGTTCTTTAATAATCGGACATTTACACTGTATAAGACAACAATCAGAATTATGTAATTTAATACTTAATGTAGATGTAGGAGGTTTGTTACATTTTTCAGATAATCAGAATGGAATAATTATGGTTTTATTTTCGTTAATTTGATCCCATAAGAAGAACTCCAGGCTGATAAGTCCGGAGATCTTGATGGTCAAGCAACAGATTCGCTACTGCCAATTCATCTGTCCAAGAACGCCCGAACATAATGTGTGAAATTTGCTGGTTGGTGAACATGCTGCAACCACATGCATTGTGCTACCCTGTAAAGCCGACTCCACAGTCATCTTTCAATTTCATACATCTGGTGATGATCTTTCATAGCATAGAAATTCATCTGAGTCCTCTAGTGTTCTCTATAGAGGATTACACGTTAAGAAAAAAGCATTGAGCATATGGGGCTATTCCATCAAATGACCAGTTGCCATAGAAACGCCTACTTACCACATAGCTTGTACAATGTACTAGGCAAGGCCCATAAAACCAATGATTTTTGTGCGAGATCGTGCGTATTTGCTTGTTTTCCGCACAGAACCAATACGCGGTAAGTGTGAAATACCACATTCAGTATTCCCAACGTAACACACATAACAATTTCCCTCTTCTTACAGCTTAAGCGCGACATTCATTTTACTACTTTAGGCTTTTAACATATTATATTTAGAGACGTTTAACATAGTAATAATTATAAATTGGAAACTTACCACTGCAATTTCACCTAAATTGCAGTGTTAATTATTGTTTTTAAATATTTGCAAAAATTAAGTAAAGTCTACAACTCCACGAAACTTATTACATTCTGATACAAGTAACATTAAGGAAGCCGTGAAAAAATCAACAAGATTCCAGATGCCGATGTTATTACTGCAATATGTTATATAAATAATATTGTTAAAATATTAAAATGAAAAATAAATCATTACATAACCTTACCGTTTGTTTTAAGTTCGCATTTACAGACTGGGGAAAAAAAGACAGACGTATATCACGGCCTGCTGGAGTATAGTAAACACAGAAAACATTTTATAGCAACAATGTTGAAGAAAGATATTTTGGTGTTCCGAAGTTGCCGTCATTAAACAGAAACCAAGATGGAGATTTCATTGCAACTAATTTGAAATTCGTCTTTCAGGTATGTAATAAACGATCTTCGCACAAAATAATGTACGATACACAAGCGTTATGTTTGTTTTCATGTTCTCGGAAATTAAAAAAGCTCAACTACGTTTCGCTTTTTCAATCTTTTCCTCGAACATGAAAACGTCAACATACCGCTCTTGTATATTACTATTTCTTAACGTGGAATCCTCTATAGGACGTTGTTCCCTGGTTCGGTCTTTGATCTCTCTCTACAGAACTCTGAGTTAGCAAGAATTTACCACCACTGTCACCAAAAATGTATACAGAAACTACGAGAATATTCCCATGGCAATCGGACGATTCGACGCCGAACAGATATAGCATGTGCTCTGTTTTTAAACAATGTTGAAAGGATAATTGAATACTGAACATAAAAAAGGTTATAAGTTCCAAAGATAAAACCCTAGAAAACTGTACTTTCTTGTGCAACTAGTAGGTCTAATATAATATACATTTTGTTCGTTTATTATATATATATATATATATATATATATATATATATATATATATATATATATATATATTTAACCTGGTAGAGACAAGGCCATTAGGCCTTCTCTTCCCCTCTACCAGGGTATTATAACTACAATATTAAGAATAGAATTATAATTATAATTACAATTAATATTAAATTTACAAATACAATAAAAATCAAAGTACTAAAAGAATAACTGATTAATAAAGGCTAGACAGTTTATTGTAGAAGCTAAGAACAAAGCAAGATTTTTTTTACTTAAGTAAAAATTAAACATAGAATAATAAAATTATATAGTGATGAAATGACCGGATATTGAAATATTCTGTGATAGAATAAATTTATTTATTTTATTTTATTTTAAATCCACCACCAACAGAAGCAGGCTTCCAATTACAGGTGGCTTACACAGATACATACACAAAATACATAATAAGAAAAAAAACAACAAAACAAAGAATACAAACGAAAGAAAGAAAGTACATAATGGTAATAGGTGCTAGAATATAATATTACAGTTAATATAGTGCCAAATGTCAATATAATGATGCAAAATGATTTAAAAACTTGAGTAAAAACATTACAATACACTTCTTCATAATTTAAATATCTAAGGAAATACAATGCTTTTTAATATTGTATGAAATTTTTCAATTGTTAAACTGAAATCCAATTGAGAATCACAGTTTAAAGACAGAGAGTTGTATTACACATAACAAACAATGGAGAGTTCTTGAAGAAAAGAACTATTTACAAGAAGCCATGTCTGAACGAGACCCAATTACTGACCAAGTGCCTAGTAAGTTTGCGTTTGAATTAAATTTTATTTCGACACTCCCTGATGCTATAGCAGGTAGCGAATTCCAGAGTCTTGGCAGGGTTGTTGCGAAAGAGGATGAGTATGAGGAAGTGCGATGGGATGGTGTTGTTAGTATTGTTTCATGGCGAGAGCGTGTGTTCAGATTGTGGTGGGAAGAAAGGTAAGTGAAGCGAGACGACAGGTACGAAGGTATATGAGAAGAGCTAGGTTCTAAATAAAATTGCAATAGGACTTATCCTGTTTTTTTTGGTGGGTTATTTTACGACGCTTTATCAACAACTTAGGTTATTTAGCGTCTGAATGAGATAAAGGTGATAATGCCGGTGAAATGAGTCCGGGGTCCAGCACCGAAAGTTACCCAGCATTTGCTCATATTAGGTTGAGAGAAAACCCCGGAAAAAAACCTCAACCAGGTAACTTGCCCCGACCGGGAATCGAACCCGGGCCACCTGGTTTCGCGGCCAGACGCGCTGACCGTTACTCCACATGTGTGGACTACTTATCCTGCTTTCTTACTCTTTTTTTTTCTGGACATTGGCACTGAGAGCCTTCCTTATGTCCATCTTCAATTGTGGATAGTGTGGATCGCATGAATAGGGAAGAACTCTGGAGGACACTTAACAAAATTGACTTTGTCACCACAAATACAATTCCGCCATCGCCGGGACTTGAACTCGGATTTCCAGTGGTCGTGAGCGGCTCTCTACGAACTGAGCTACCAAGGAATTTTAATAAAGGAAATGGATGAAAACAGAAGGCTAGGAAAGGAGAAAGGAAATTCAGAAATGGAAGCAAAGGAAAATAGTTAAAAAGAATGAAAGTAAAATATAGGAACAAAAGATAACAATATAGAATAAAAATAAGAAAATGGAAAGAGGAATATGTAGAAAAGAAGAATGAATGGAAAAGAGTACGCATATAAACCCAAAATATTTCCTTAATGTCATGGCTAGAATTGAGAAATATTTCAAATCCAGATTCTCTCTGGACAACAAGCATAAATATTTTACAAGGAGGTATCAGATGCAGAAATCCCCGAGACACGTCACATATTTTAACTCTGTACAGGAGTAGCTCAGGGTTCCAACTACATGCATGAGAAAGGTGTCAGAATGAACGTTCGTATATCTAAACGAAATCTGGCATAACACATACGTAATATGTTGATTAACTCACGGACGAATCATTTCTAATTCAACAGACAGTAATTATCACATTATCATGAACACTTGATATATAGAGATTAAATACTACGAGTTAGCTTATATTTTCTGTACCATTTCCATATCTACTACATAAAGTACTTCACAGGTTAGCAGAATATTATAACCATGTGCAAGACCCTGGAGAATTGAATGGACTCTGCTGATTACGAAGAGAAATGGTTTGGAAGCTTTACAGCTATACAGTTAAAGCGGATGTAGTCTTTTTATGTCCTAAAGAAGGCGTGTGAAACGAAATTTCATTAACTCTGAATGAAGGAGGTACTCCACTCGTTTTGTTCTTTGTGTTTACATTTGCAACCGTGCCATTTTTTTAAATTGACTATTACACTTTTACTACGTCATACTACTATTCACCAATAAAACGGTTCGAAAGGACGTGTTTCAACCAATCATGACTATTTATCGATACAATTTTATCATTTTCCTAGCATTTAATTTTATCAATTCCCTAGCATTAGTTTGTTTTTATAATTTCCTAAGCATTTGTTTGTTTGCAAACATTTCAAACTGGAAATTCTTTACGGTACTATAAAACATGCTTTGCGATCGTCATTTGTTTCCCGCATAGAAAGTCAACTGAAAATGGAGGCTCCGTTCAAACGTTTTGGTGAAGCTAACATTAGTGAAATAGAATTTTAGAAAGTCAATTAATATTTTATTGTATTAGAGTATACTGTATTTCTTCTAATCTTTGTTGTTTTTATTACATTCCAATCTTTAGATCTGTATTTTACTTTTTTTTTTTTTTTGTATTATGGTATTATTTTCATATTATTTAATGTCGATTTTGTTATGCTCTTATTTTTTTTGTAATATGTTAATGTCCAGTTCTTCAACTTTTTGATAAAAATTTTCACTGCTTGTATATTATGTCATCTGATAGAATGTAAGAGAAGGCCCTAAACTCTGCCAGTATAAATAAATTATTATTATTATTATTATTATTATTATTATTATTATTATTATTATTATACTTTCTTCTGTTTTTATTACCTTCCTACCATTTGTTTCTTTATTTGCTAACATTTTAAACTGAAAATTCTTTAGGTACTATAAAACATGCTTTGCGATCGTCATTTGTTTATCACATATAGATAGTGAACTGAATATGGAGGCTCCGTTCAGACTTTTTGGTGAAGCTAACATCAGTGAAATAGAGTTTTAGTAAGTCTGTTAATATTTTATTGTATTAGAATATACTTTATTTCTTCTAATCTTCATATAGCCTACTTTCTTTTAATTGTGTAATAGTCAATTAAATCCCACTCGAGTTTTGATTTTGCCTAGATAAATCAAAACCTCTAGTGAGATTTCTGTTGATAAACTTAATATTTTCATTTTTAAGGGGAGTGTTCCTTAGCAGCATAAAACAATAAAAATGTTTTATTTGCTTATATTAAAGAGTGTATTTTCTCTGCAATTTTATATATTATATAACTATGTATCGATATATTCATAGAATATTTTTATTCAATAATAGTACATTATGCAACGGGCCTATAATGATAGTAATTAAGACGCGAGTATGTTTGTTTATGAAACGAGCGCAAGCGAGTTTCATAATTTTCATACGAGCGTCTTAATTACCATTATAGGCAAGTTTCATACAACTTTTTATGCTCGACCATATTTCTAACTTGAAATTATTCAGCAGTATTCATTTTATTCGCATCTGACTGAAGAAGGAAGTGACCTTGTGAGATGTGCGCAGACGCGAAAGTATTGATTTTTTCAGAGGAACAACAATGTCACTGACGTTGATATAATCTAGAGAATAACATGAACTAATTTTGATATAACCTGTAAATTGATTTGGAATTGAAAAACGAGATGACAAATCGAATTTATTTGAATATTATTTACAATTAACGCTAATTAATATAGTAACAGAACATAACCTTCTGCGACAGTATTGGATTTCCAGCCTCCGTGACGTTTCTCTCGTTGTCTTTCGATTGCATACGCGAGAATAATCGAAAACCTGAACTTTAATGAGTAGGTATACTTTAATGACATGCATTAAAGGACTGTTACCAGGTGTATAATTACTACATTTCGGCATGGTCGAGCATAAATGTACTTATTAACGACATCTCTAAGTCATTTGAACATTGCAGAGTTCATATTTATGAAGATGACGTTCAATTATACAGTTCCGCCAGCCCTGATAGACTGAAGTGACTGCATTAACAGACTCAATAAAGATCTGGAATCTATTTCATCTTGGTCTCAACAATTCGGACTTAATTTAAATGCAGATAAATCACAGGCTATCTTATTTGCGAATAAAAAATTAATCCCCGATATTAATAAGTTAAACTTTCCTCCTGTGAATCTGAATAAAGCGATCATTCCATTCAGTTGAACTGTAAAAAACCTGGGAGTTCATTTTGAATCTAATCTTACCTGGGACACGCATATCAAACACACAAGCAAGAAAGTATTTTTCATCCTTCACTCATTAAAAAGACTGTACCACTATCCAACTAAATTAAAGCAGACGCTTGTACAGACTCTTATTATGCCTCATTTCGATTATTGTGACGCTTTATTCAGTCAGTTTAAATGACCGTGAAATCGCGATTATGAATACAGTGGAAGCTCGTAAGTTCGACAGAAAAGAAGTTCAACATTATATAGTTCGACTGCTTACATAGGAGAATTAGACACGCCCCTATACGGGCACTAAGAAATGGGTTTTCCATTTGAATGGGAATTGGTTGTGTCTTGTAGTGATACTTTTGTTTAAGGAAAACAGAATATTTTATTGATTAGGACATCCATATTGATCACTGATTTTCAATTAATGAACTCTTCTTTTTCTATTTGAGAATTGTGCCGTTTGTGAGACGGAACTGTCGAAACCCACTGTGGTACTAGAAGCGCATACACAAGTCTCGGGGCGGGCAGGAAATGCAAGTACAGTACTGTATTCGTTGATGGATAACCAATAAGAATTTGTATTCATTTCACCTGTCACACCCACTACCCTTATTGGACTGAACTTTCAATTCTGTTCAGTCGAACTTACAGAATTGAAAGTTCAGACCAACAAGGGTAGTGGATACAAGTCTCGGGGCGGGCAGGAAATGCAAATACTGTACTGTACAGACCGATTATTTAGTCCTGACAGCTCAGCGACGCAAAAGAGGGGAAGTAATCGGAGCAGTGGGGAGAGTTCCGGAGTAGAGATAAGGGCGAACAGTCGGTAAAGGCAAGCGAGTGAATAAACCAAACATCCCTTGGCGTAACTAAATGGACTCGCCTATCCCACGCGCACATCTCCGGCGACTGTCAGAACTAAATAATCGTACTGTACTTATTCTTGAATTATTCTGAGTTTAGACAGCCATGAAATCAGGTTCTTATAGCCTCTCCAAATTTAAATATTAATTTAATGTAAATTCGTGGATAAAAATTGAAAATTTTTCTTTCAAGGGTCGATGAGTACCTAAAGAAAATGACATACATTGCTGCTGAAAGCAGGAAACGCTGATTGATGTAGTTAGAGACAGAGTGGAAGCTGTCACGAGAAGTTTGCGCAGGCGTCGAATTTCAACCCTACAGCTTCTTGAAAGGCTGATTAAACCGACGGATTGTTAGAAGCAAAGTCAAGGTCGGTTCGCGGCGTCTGCGGCTCGGACATTGGTTGAACTCCTCAAAGTCTTGGTCCAGTCGGTGGAAGAATTCCTCCGCCAGCTGACTGCCTATTTTCCATATAGAGGCACAAGGTAATCTGTTTGCCTTAAAGAGGATGATAAGCTTCACTGTTTCTCCACTGAATCATAACATTCCTTATTGTGATCGACTACTTAAAAAAGGAGCGCTGAAGGAGAACAGACGGGAAAAATAAAATAAAAGAAAAGGCATAACCAGTGTCACGAAAATGCGAAAAAGTGAGTAAAGATAGAGGTAAAATTGTTTATTTTATTGGGTTATTTTACGACGCTGTGTCAACATCTAGGTTATTTAGCGTCTGAATGAAATGAAGGTGATAATTCCGGTGAAATGAGTCCGGGATCCAACACCGAAAGTTACCCAGCATTTGCTGGTATTGGGTTGAGGAAAAACCATGGAAAAAACCTCAACCAGGTAACTTACCCCGACCGGGATTCGAACCCGGGCCACCTGGTTTCGCGGCCAGACGCGCTGACCGTTACTCCACAGGTGTGGACAGAAGAAAATAAAATAGAAGAAATAAAAAATGGCGATATTGTGATTAAAGAAGCAAGACAGAAAAAATAAAGGAAGAGTATTGAAAAAAGCAAATAAATTTTAAAAAGTAGTAATTATTTCATTCATTTAATGTTCTGTAAACTCAGCATTCTATAGTCTTTCCTATTTTCTGCCTGCAAACCCAGCTTTCTCCACTCTTTCCTATTTTCTGCCTTCCTCTTTGTTTCCTCATATGATCCATATCTTAATGTCGTCTATCATCTGACATCTTCTTCTATCCCGAACTCTTCTCCCGTTCACCATTCCTTTCAGTGCATCTTTTAGTAGGCAGTTTCTTCTCAGCCAGTGACCCAACCAATTTCTTTTCCTCTTCCTGATCAGTTTCAGCATACAGTCATATTCTTTCTCCACCCACTCTTTGCAATACAACTTCGTTTTTTATTCTGTCTGTCCACTTCACAGGCTCCATTCTTCTCCATATCCACATTTCGAACGTTTCTATCAAAATTTGTGTACATGTGGGGGATTTTAACATGTTCACTACTTGAAACTGTTGCTTGATACGATTTATGCAATCTTGAAACACTTAAATGTGTTGCAAGATAAATATGCTTACTTTTATTTCGGTCATTATGAGATTCACAATTGCGCACGTTGCCCAAAAAGTTTCTAACTGCGTCTTTCATAGTCGCTTCTCTTCACTTCATCGTAATGTCCATGTTTGTGCCCACAGTACGGTACCGGTACAATAAATAAATACTATAAATGAAGGGTTCAGAGCCATAGTGGGCCAAGTGCCATTTATTAAAAACTGAGAAAGCAAGGGTTAAAGTTAAATAAATACCATAATTTAATGAAGATTGACATATAATTTAGTTTCAATGTGTATACTTTATGTTACTTGCTAAATGTTTCCATTGAATTATGGTAACAAATTCATTTTAACCCTTGTTTCCTACGGTTTTAGTAAATGGCGCTTGGCCCACTATAGTTATGAACCCTTGAAATAGAAAGTAAGGAAAAAGTAAAAAAGTAAATAAATAAATAAATATATATATATATAAGTAA